>WNNJ02000339.1:0-79489 GCA_012934845.2 Pomphorhynchus laevis | reverse complement strand
ATAAATTGTTGTTGTCATCTTTTAACCACCAGTTTATTGAAAAATTTGGAATATATAAACGAATCATGGGTGATCCTGGAAGACAGTTTAGCATACAACCAAAACTATATATATATATATATATATATATATATATATATATATATATATATATATATATATATATATATATATTGGTCATTTAGTGATCCCGCTGATGTCTATTACACTGAAAAGAATTCACTGCATTGCATTGACTTCGAAAGCGCGAGCTACGTCATGCAATTAGCATATAGTGAATTCTTTCTGCTTTAATCTATATATAGTATGTTTTTCATGTGTATACATTGTATTGCTAACATGAGGCTTCTCAAAGCCGAAACGGTACGCCGTCTTGCAGTGTAGAAGCATGAAATTCTCTATATATAGAGAAAAGCAGATAGGTGTAATAGACAGTCCTGGTTGAATCAAACCTTTAATATTATATATATATATATATATATATATATATATATATATATATATATATATATATTGCGGGATCAGTATATATAATGATCAGTATATATATAGCGGGATTATCATCGGGATCATTTAGTGATCCCGCTGATGGACCCTACTGATGAAGCTCAATAAGCAGAAACCGGTCTAGGGATTTGATTGATGATGGACTGTGATGGTTTCCAATACCCAGTTTTGTCCGTTTCCCCCGTTTACTAAGTAGTAACAACTATATATATATATGGGCACCTTAACACACGCTTAAACAATGTTTAAAGCTCGAATTGTTTAAGCGTGTGTTAAGGTGCCTATGGATGATTATTAAAGTCACTGTACTGATGAGCTCCGTTAGAGCGAAACGCGTATACCGTTGTTGAAGTTTATCGTCACACATAAGATGACTGGGCATACGTAGCGACTTAGAATATTGCGAGAATAATTTGGTTCTATTTCTTGATCTGATGATGATATAGAGAATGCTGCCTGGTGTATATGCCTCTTCATGAGGAATACATAGTGATTTATTTACGAGTACACCATTGAGTGTCCCAGGTCAGGTTTAACAACAAATTATATTACATATATTTGTACACTTGACGGCGTACCGTTTCGGCTTTGAGAAGCCTCATCAGTTGCAGCACATACAATGAATCCACATGAAAAACATATTATATATAGATTAATGCAGAAAGAATTCAATATATGCTAATTGCATGACGTATATATATAAAGAATACAACGGATATGCATTTGTACATATAACGAATAACTACAAGGTCCACACACGCAACAAGCCAGTAAAAACGCTTTATGCACCTGAGTTTCGTCTAGCATCGTGAGGAATTGCTGGTGTCTTTACAGTTATCACAAAAGCAGTCGAAACGCACCCTAACCACTTCATCCGACTGACGATGACTGCTGGGTGGTTAGGAGCGTCTCAGAGTGATACATTAGACTGATGGAGCTGATGATCAAAGTCCAGTTATTTTGCAGCACACATGGATTTAAAATCAATCGTAGCCAATTATGGCTCCTGGACAACAGTTACAAGCGATTTTTCGCACTATTAATATATAAAAAACGTATTCCTTTCGGAATCCTGTGAGAGATTCAGTGCCCTCGTAACCAGCGGATACGCATTTGTGCATATAAAGAATAACTAGAAGGTCCACACACGCAACAAGCCAGTAAAAACGCTTTATGCACCTGAGTTTCGTTAACATCGTGAGGAATTGCTGGTGTCTTTACAGTTATCACAAAAGCACTTGAAACGCACCCTAACCACTTCATCCGACTGACGATGACTGCTGGGTGGTTAGGGGCGTCTCGGAGTGATACATTAGACTGATGGAGCTGATGATCGAAGTCCATTTTTTTAGCAGCTCATATGGATTTAAAATCAATCGTAGCCAGTTTTGGCTCCTAGACCACAGTTTCAAGCGATTTTTTTCGAATTACCATTATATATAAAACATTTCTATATATTAAAAATATAAATTATTCACGAATGGAGTATTCGTACAGAAGTAATAATAAATGTAGTTAAATGCGTCCATTTACGTTTTGGTCGGAGTGACACACCTGCTGAGCGAATCACACGCATGACCTTGGCACAATTGTTCAGTCTTCTCTCAAGACTCGTATGAACACAGAGAGAATATGTTCGAAAGGGCGAAGTGTTATTTACTTATTGAAGAATTGCTTTAAATATTTGCCAGTAGAATGTTTTAAGCTACCGTACAACGCATTGGTTCGTCCTCACATTGAGTACAGTATTCAATCATCAATTCTGTGCACTAAAGAGGAAATCAATTCACTTGATAATTATTTAGATGACGATCTCGATTTTGTAAAGGAGTTGCACAGTTTCCTTATGCGGAGAGACTAAGAATTCTAGGCATGTGTTCTATCCGGTCACGTTTAATGTATTTAGATTTGGTAGCGTTGTATAAGGTCGTTAAAAGTTATGACGGATACCCAATAAATTGTGTAAGTTTGAATCATCGTGCTTGTCATCAAGGACATAGTTTGCATCTTAAAACTCAATATCATGAAAGGTGCCCTCGAATATATCGTCTTTCGCATCGAGGTGTTAGCGTGTGGAACATGTTACCGGACTTTTTAATATCTATCCATGACATTGATGTATCAAAACGAAATAGATCCGGCATCCTGATCAGCAAACTATCCAAATGACATACCCGTCAGATCAACGATAATTTCAACAATTTAACCTCGTTTCTCTCTTTTTTGTTTGTCTATCTTTCTATGTGATCAGACTAAACAGCCTACGGGCTTTGTCTTGTGTATTAATAATATATCAGAACCATGGATACTGCAGTAACCACAACTCGTTCTTATATCGAATCCAGTTCTTTATATTGTATTTTAATTCATTGATTGTATGCACCGCAACGACACCAACTAGAAGACGATTCCAAACATTTACTGCTCGATGGGACAATCGGAAATGACGAGGGTATTTTTCGTATTCATGTACTACCAGTACTTTCGAGTGCTCTTTAAGTCCATCCCTTTCATTGAGTTCAACTCTATTTGCTGGAAAATTTTCATCTTCGTTAATTAGTCGATACATAGCTAGAAGGTCGAAATGAAGGAACCTTTCACGAACTGTCGGCATATTCAAACTTTTTATTCGTGTCTCATAGGGAAGATATCGTATCTGAGGACATAATTTCGTAAACCGTCGAAGTATGCGCTGTAATTGATCAAGTTCTGTACGCGTGCACGGAAAGACTGCTGGCGTCACATAATCTAATATCGGTCTTATAAGAGCATTATATAAACGCACAACAAAAACGGGAGATAAATCTTTAAAGCAATTTTTGACAATATAGGTCATTCTTCTTGCTGCGTTACAAATCTTATCAGTGTTAGCACGTGTTTTCAGATTGTTTTGAACAATTATACCAAGATCCAGAATGGACTGCGTGGAAACAACAAACTCATCGCCAATAAAATATTCTTGACTCACATTGCTATGACCTAATCTCATATGTGCACACTTTTTAATATTCAATGAAATTCCAGTGTTTAAGGACCATCGATAAACAATGTTTAGGATATTTTGAAAGTCATTTCGATCCTTGTTGGTTTTAATCAATTTCCATACCTTTACATCATCGGTAAAAGCTAAAACACTACAATCCTCAATTAAATCTAGTAGCTGATTTATAAGTATGTTAAAGGGGCCTAGGACTGATCCCTGTGGTACTCCCGATGTGATAGGACGATAAGACGATATACATTGAGCTACACGAACAGCAAAGGATCTATCTTTAAGAAAATCTTGAATCCAGCTTATAATGGAGCGATTGACTTTATAAGACTCAAGGGTGGAAATTAGCATTTTGTGGGGCACCCTATCAAAAGCCCGACTAAAGTCAAGAAATATTACGTCGAAACAGTACCCGTTAGCAACATGTCCAACTCAATCTTCACGCGCATGTAATAAGTTTGTAAGACATGAACGCCTAGGGTGAAATCCATGCTGTGCATTATTGAGAATTCTCTACGAACTCAAATGATCATATATGCGTGTTTAGTATGCGCTCAAGCACATTGCATAAAACACTAGTTAGACTTATTACCCTATAGTTATTTTGATCATCTTTTCACCATTTTAAAAAATTGGTACTACAATCGCATTTTTGCAGGCAGCAGGTAACTTCGAGATGTGCGAGCTTAGCTCAAATATGAAGGCTAATGGCTTGCCAGAACAGGAGCAAGTAACTTAAGAAGTTGGGGGTGGATATCATCTGGGCCTGTTGCTAATGATCTAGATAACCTAGCCAATTCAACAAAAACCTCATGTGCTGTTATCGTTAAAACTGGAGAATCAATTTCTATAAGTTGTGATGATGCATCTCCACATACGCTAGAGAAAGCATCTGGCGTTAGCTCAAAAGCGGATGCAAACACTTCTGCCATGCTGTCTGGCGATGTCACACGAGTGTTACCGTCTCTTAAAGATGAAATATCTGGTAGCAGAGCTCTGGATCCTTTCACATAAGCCCTATTTTTTGGTTCTGTATCAATTTCTAAAGCTACTTTATCCTCGAAACCTTGCCTTTTTGTAATCTTTAGGCGATTGACGAAATTACGGAACATTATATACCCCTTTTTTAAATTATTCTGATGACGGCTTAGTTCAAATAGTCGATTCATATGTTTGAGAGCATATCTCAATTTAGTGTCAAACCAAGGAGGGTATTTAGCGTTACATTCTGGTACTCTACGGAGTGGTGCAAATTTATCTGCAAGAGCTACTAAACTTGATTCAATAAAATGCCACCTTACATCAATATCTTCACTAGCATAGTTGAATGATGTTCCTAGTGCCGCATCTTGTAATGAGTATTCATCAATATGTTGCCAAGATCTTTTCGACACTATCATATTTCCACTTTTGGGATCATACACCTAGGAAAATAATTGAATAAGATCATGCAATGATCGCTCAATCCAATAGGACTCTGATAGCTCATATTACTCACACTTGTAATTAATTTGGAAAATACCAAATCTAGACAAGATTCCTGGTTTTGTGCGAATCAGGTGGGCGACTGCACATGTTGCTCTAACATGTGATCATTTGTAAGAAAATTCCACAAATCCACATCTGACTTGGAAGAACCACTATCCGAAACATAATTCCCGATGTGACCTGCTGATGGTATATTAAAATCGCCAACTAATAGATATTCTTCAAGCCAGAACAGTGACTAATTAGTTTAGAGAATTCATAATTTAATACGGATGATTGCGGCGACCTGTAGCACACGGAAATACCTAAGGAACCTCCTAAGTGTGAAACAATGACTGAGAGAAACTCACACGTGCCCAGTTCATTTTTAAAAGTTCGAGTGGAAATAATATTTAATGATGTCGTAATATAAAGTGCAACACCTCCACCTTTCCGAGAATATCTATCAGCTCTCAACAAATTATATCCCATAATAGCAATCGAACCATCGGAGATAGCACGATGCAGCCATGTTTCAGTGAGATCCAGGATCGCTGGTTCATTTGAGATGAGCCATGCCTTAAGTTTATCAAATTTTGGTGAAATACTCCTTAAATTAGTATAGGCGACAATAATACCAGAAGCAGAGGGCAATTGAGTGGTAATGTTGAATGTGATATCAATGCGCGCTAGATTTCCTAATTGTAAAAAGGAATCTCTCGAAGAACTCTCCGAACTCACCAACGCACGAATGGTCGTCGACGAACTACTCGAAAGTTTCTTATCATTAGATCAGTCTCTCCATTCGATCTTCTAAATGCTAAATTAGCACGATCATTATTAAGCAATAATCTTTCTTCAACCGAGATATATCTAAAAAATTTTGTCGTCTTACCTTTCAAGCGATAACCTCTAGCTAAAACTGCTCTTGTATCGTGTATTATCTGCAGAATCAAATACTACTTTAAGTAATCGTGGTTTATGTTGTGCTTTTTTACTAAAACGAAATAAGCTTTTGACATTGAGACTACGCGCAATATCATCTTCACCCTGAACGAATATATTCGAAAAGACCTTATGAATAGAAACTACGTCATAATCCACACGGGTCTGAACGTTGTCTGCGAAAGATTCAGTGATATTAGCAAAAATTACGCAATTATTTCTGTTTCTAGCATGATTCCTAGTATTGATCATTTCAACAAATGTCTTATCTGTCATATCCTTGGATTTAATTTCATTTTCATTTCCGACTGCCACATCATTGCACACTCTAGCATCGTATCTTGTATGCGTTCGAATTAAAGGATGCTTCGATACATTCTTTGGTCGAACAGGAGTAGAAATCTATATATTGTTGTTAGGACTGTGTTCCGCGAATATGCCAGATAAAGGTAAAGGCCATTTATTAGAAATACTCACAGGTGTAACTTTAAAGCATCGCTCTCCCGTGTCCTCTGTTCTCTCCCAACGATTCAAACACATGACCTCTTCAGCCACTCACATGTAGGGATCCTTGAGGCACATCCGTAATAGGATAGAACTGACATGCATCAGGGTCGTTTTCATAGAAGAATTGCTTGGTATACAACAATGTTTCAACCCTGCTAACAATTATCTCATGCAAACCAAGTACCTGGGAGAAGAGATAACGAAGGGAATGGAAATGCAGTCAACTCCATCAGAAAAGTCAAGAAAAACAGCCTTAGCAAGCTGGTGACTGTTATCTTGATATCTTGACAAAATTGATGCACATCACCTATTGCTGGATGGACCGAGCGATCTTTTACTTACCCATGAAACATGGTGGGATTAAATTTCGCCTACTTAGACGGTCGTGGATTTTACGCGCAAGCGCTTTTTCGTAAATGGAAATGAGGGAGTTTTGTATCAAGATAAACCGGGGAGGCTAGTAGTAGCGTAATGGCGATCGCCTTTCTCTGACTGTCTGCCAAAAGCTGACAGAACCGAGCAGACAGCGGCGTGTGTGATCTGGATGTGTCCAGAAGTGGCCGCCAGGATTTTAGGATATCTGTGACAGATATGTCCCTGCTCCTTAAGTCACACCAAGTCGTGATTGGTTAGGGAGATTGAGTGGCTCCATACTTTGTAGGGATAGTGACTCCTCTAAAACTTTATCAAAGCCTATACTACCAATCCAACCGAAGGCTCTATTTTTCCAATAGACAAACTTCTCAAATATCTTCCAAAAGGAAGACTAAGCAGGATCAAGGTGAGCAAGGCTCGTCCTATCTTTGCTCAGGCGGAATCTATATCTAGAGCTTCAGTATTCATTCGAGAGGGCCTTTCTGGCGGAAACAGAGAGATTGGGAAGGTGAATCATTTTAGCTCGGACCTTGAGTTTAGTTGGAGTGGGATTATATATTCGAACTTTTTAGGTAGTCGAGAGGAACTCGGTCAAACTATCATTTTCAATTCAGGGGAAGAGTTGGATAATTGCTTGAAAGAAGGTCACTCTGATATGATCAAAGTGAAACATCCTTAGAAGTAACGTATCTTCCTCTGACTGCCAACGAATTAGGTCATGAGAGGTGGCCTGTTGTTGTCGCAACTGCTCAGTACAGGTGGGCTTTTAACAACCACATTTTATGTAGCAGTAAAATGTAGAGGAGAGAATTAGTTGTTGAGCAATGGAAAGTGGGGAGAATTAGTTGTCGAGGAGGTCACGGTTTTTGTGAATTTCTCCCGGTCGCATATATATAATAAGGTTTTGAAAAGGAACCAGATAAACTAAAGCAACTTATATTTTTTCGTAAAACGTTTCGGCTATTGCCTTCTTCAGGCTATAGTCGACTCGATCAACCAGAACGTTATAAAGCTGTATGTTACAATAACGCCAAATAGCTACGAGGGTTCTAACACAAAGAGCTCATTTTGGAATGTAGTCAAACAACTAAAACAGAACAAGGAGATCAAAATATGTAATGCCGATAAAGGTAATAAAGTGGTCGTCTGGAATACAATCGATTATGACGCGGAAGCTCTCAGATACCTAGAGTCTGATACTTATACACAAATAACAAACGACGAACACCAAGCTATAATCAAGAGGGTATTCGATACAATTGACCGAAGGTTCAAAGATTCATCGATCGCGAAACAATTCAAAGTTAATAGCCCAAAGCCTGGGAAGTTCTATATGCTTCCAAAAGTACACAAAGCTATACGACCGGTGCGTGGACGCCCGATAATATCCAACATAGGAACATCCACCAAAAAGCTCTCAAAATGGCTACACAATGAGTTGTTCCCACTGCTTAGAAGCATGCCATCATATATTGGAAGCACCGACGAATTCCTACGTATTCTTGGCAGATCAAAGAGCAACATCAAAGGCAATAATATGGCAACCCTTGACGTAGAGTATCTATTTACAAGCATCGACACGAACAAGAGAATCGAAGCGATAAAAGCTCTTCTTACAACAGCGGGATGGGACGAGAGTCAGATACATGTCATTTGCGAACTTCTGGAGGTTGTATGCAATACATTCAGCTATAAGGACAAGCTATTTCATTAACTCAAGGGAACAGCTATGGGGACACGCGTAGGTCCTACATACGCAGGCCTCTACGTAGCCTACATCGAAAACAATTTTCTTGCAAGCCACCCTATATAACCAACATTATGGGTACGCTACGTCGACGATATCCTCATAGCATGGTCCCACTCCACATCCGACTTAATTAAGTTATGTGAGTCTCTAAATAAATGCTCTGAGTTGAAATTTACACTTGATAACCAAGATGATAAAGAAGTTCCATTCCTGGACTGTCTGCTATATAAATCACAATTTGGCAGATAGGAAACCAAAAGCTACTCCAAATTCAATGGTATGAAATCATATGTACACGCAAAGAGTGAACATCCCTCTGCGATTAAACGACTCATAATTCGAAACGAAGTGTATCGAATTAGAAAAATATCTCAAAAAACTGACTTAATGCAGTGCATCGAAACAATAAAAGAGCGATTCATCGAGCGAGCCTATACGAGACAACAAATTGAGAGGCAAATTCAATATGGATGGAGAAATTCGAGGAAAGAGCTATTGCAGTTAACAAAAAAGACTGTAGAATACACAAATAAAAAGCTTGATGGCAATGCAAGGAACGAAATAGAGGTTAGTACGGAGAACCGAATGAAGAAAGTCAATGAGCTGAACCTCTGTGTAACTTATAACCCAGCATATCGCAACCTTCAACGGGATTTCAGCAAAATAAAATTAGAAGTACCGGAAAACGCGAGAGAGAAATGGAAATATCCACGCGTTCGATACAAGCTTCCATCTAACTTGGGTAACCTAATAAGACACATAGATACAGAAAATACGACAAATGAGTGTGGTAGCTACAAATGCAGGATTAAACGATGCAAAAATTGCGCGGATATGCGAGAAACAGAAGAATTTTAAAGCGCAGCAACTAACATAAAATATAAAATTCGTGCTGCACTGAATTGCAAAACCGACGGATCTGTGTATCTTATCAGCTGCAAAAACTGCGAAGCTCAGTATGTCGGTCAAGCGGGTACAACGTACAATTTACGCGCGAACAATCGGCGCCGAGACATTTTCCAACAATCAATTACGGATAGTGTTGTAGCACACATGGTGGCAAATCCGTCTCATAAAATAGAGACTATTCTGATAGAGTGACCTACAACTATTGAGCATCTCCGCAATAAAGAAAAATTCTGGATAGGACAACACATGACAGATCTGTCGCTCAACACCAATGACCAACCATTTTTCGAATTCAAAGAAAAAGAAAAAGTAAAACAAAACGAAAAAGAAGAAAAAGAAAATGCGTTAAATTCTTCCAGAGCATTGACGCACTAATACACGACACACTTCCCGGTGCAGTAATATCTATATAACAAAAACAGCGTATAGTAATCATATTCCGATGTTGTAACTGAAGAAGGCGATAGCTGAAACGTTTAACGAAAAAATATAAGTTGTTTTAGTTTATCTGGTTCCTTTTCAAAACCTTATTAATTGAAAGAGTCTACCAATGACCCCAGATCGCGGTTACACTCGAAACAATAATTATATATATAATAGTAATACACGAATGTGCTGAGTAGACAACGGTCCATGATTTCTTACGAAATACGGCATTTATACTAAATGGTGTTGCTTGATAGACTGGACTTCGATTCACGACTTTCAGTCACCATGTCACTTCTAGACGACCACTTCAGCATCGAAATGATGAGTACCCGGCAACACTAATCAGTAGAATGAGGTACACACTGGTCGTTTCGGTTGCCTGTGTGACATTGTGAATAAAGGCGTTTCCGACACTTTGCTAAATTGTCTGAGGCTTTCGCTCTTAACCAGATCGAATTGCTGTGCGGACCATCCTTAAACACTAGGCAGAGGTTGTTGCTGAATTGTCGCTGCACTCGTTGGATCCTAAATGGATACGGCAGGCATAATAGTAATGCACGAATGTGCTGAGTAGACAACGGTCCAGGATTTCTTACGAAATACGGCATTTATACTAAATGGTGTTGCTTGATAGACTGGACTTCGATTCACGACTTTCAGTCACCATGTCACTTCTAGACGACCACTTCAGCATCGAAATGATGAGTACCCGGCAACACTCATCAGTAGAATGAGGTACACACTGGTCGTTTCGGTTGCCTGTGTGACATTGTGAATAAAGGCGTTTCCGACACTTTGCTTAATTGTCTGAGGCTTTCGCTCTTAACCAGATCGAATTGCTGTGCGAACCATCCTTAAACACTAGGCAGAGGTTGTGGCTGAATTGTCGCTCCACTTGTTGGATCCTAAATTGATACGGCAGGTATAATAGTAATACACGAATGTGCCGAGTAGACAACGGTCCATGATTTCTTACGAAATACGGCATTTATACTAAATGGTGTTGCTTGATAGACTGGACTTCGATTCACGACTTTCAGTCACCATGTCACTTCTAGACGACCACTTCAGCATCGAAATGGATGAGTACCCGGCAACACTCATCAGTAGAATGAGGTACACACTGGTCGTTTCGGTTGCCTGTGTGACATTGTGAATAAAGGCGTTTCCGACACTTTGCTTAATTGTCTGTGGCTTTCGCTCTTGACCAGATCGAATTGCTGTGTGAACCATCCTTAAACACTATGCAGAGGTTGTTGCTGAATTGTCGCTGAACTCGTTGGATCCTAAATGGATACGGCAGGTATAATAGTAATGCACAAATGTGCTGAGTAGACAACGGTCCAGGATTTCTCACAAAATAGGCATTTATACTAAATGGTGCTGCTTGATATACTGGACTTCGATTCACGACTTTCAGTCACCATGTCACTTCTAGACGACCACTTCAGCATCGAAATGATGAGTACCCGGCAACATTCATCAGTAGAATGAAGTACACACTGGTCGTTTCGGTTGCCTGTGTGACATTGTGAATAAAGGCGTTTCCGACACTGCTTAATTGTCTGAGGCTTTCGCTCTTAAACCAGATCGAATTGCTGTGCGGACCATCCTTAAACACTAGGCAGAGGTTGTTGCTGAATTGTCGCTGCACTCGTTGGATCCTAAATGGATACGGCAGGTATAATAGTAATGCACGAATGTGCTGAGTAGACAACGGTCCAGGATTTCTTACGAAATACGGCATTTATACTAAATGGTGTTGCTTGATAGACTGGACTTCGATTCACGACTTTCAGTCACCATGTCACTTCTAGACGACTACTTCAGCATCGAAATGATGAGTACCCGGCAACACTCATCAGTAGAATGAGGTACACACTGGTCGTTTCGGTTGCCTGTGTGACATTGTGAATAAAGGTGTTTCCGACACTGCTTAATTGTCTGAGGCTTTCGCTCTTAACCAGATCGAATTGCTGTGCGGACCATCCTTAAACACTAGGCAGAGGTTGTTGCTGAATTGTCGCTGCACTCGTTGGATCCTAAATGGATACGGCAGGTATAATAGTAATGCACGAATGTGCTGAGTAGACAACGGTCCAGGATTTCTTACGAAATACGGCATTTATACTAAATGGTGTTGCTTGATAAACTGGACTTCGATTCACGACTTTCAGTCACCATGTCACTTCTAGACGACCACTTCAGCATCGAAATGATGAGTACCCGGCAACACTCATCAGTAGAATGAGGTACACACTGGTCGTTTCGGTTGCCTGTGTGACATTGTGAATAAAGGCGTTTCCGACACTGCTTAATTGTCTGAGGCTTTCGCTCTTAACCAGATCGAATTGCTGTGCGGACCATCCTTAAACACTAGGCAGAGATTGTTGCTGAATTGTCGCTGCACTCGTTGGATCCTAAATGGATACGGCAGGTATAATAGTAATGCATGAATGTGCTGAGTAGACAACGGTCCAGGATTTCTTACGAAATACGGCATTTATACTAAATGGTGTTGCTTGATAGACTGGACTTCGATTCACGACTTTCAGTCACCATGTCACTTCTAGACGACCACTTTAGCATCGAAATGATGAGTACCCGGCAACACTCATCAGTAGAATGAGGTACACACTGGTCGTTTCGGTTGCCTGTGTGACATTGTGAATAAAGGCGTTTCCGACACTTTGCTTAATTGTCTGAGGCTTTCGCTCTTAACCAGATCGAATTGCTGTGCGGACCATCCTTAAACACTAGGCAGAGGTTGTTGCTGAATTGTCGCTGCACTCGTTGGATCCTAAATGGATACGGCAGGTATAATAGTAATGCACGAATGTGCTGAGTAGACAACGGTCCAGGATTTCTTACGAAATACGGCATTTATACTAAATGGTGTTGCTTGATAGACTGGACTTCGATTCACGACTTTCAGTCACCATGTCACTTCTAGACGACCACTTCAGCATCGCAATGATGAGTACCCGGCAACACTCATCAGTAGAATGAGGTACACACTGGTCGTTTCGGTTGCCTGTGTGACATTGTGAATAAAGGCGTTTCCGACACTGCTTAATTGTCTGAGGCTTCCGCTCTTAACCAGATCGAATTGCTGTGCGGACCATCCTTAAACACTAGGCAGAGGTTGTTGCTGAATTGTCGCTGCACTTGTTGGATCCTAAATGGATACGGCAGGTATAATAGTAATGCACGAATGGGCATTATATATATATATTTTTATATATATAACGATCCGTCAACAGCCGGATCGTTAAACCGGCTGTTGACGGGATCGTCCATTATGATATCCTTTTTGTATATTTTGTAATTGAGTTAATCCGCTAAAAAAAGACAAAAATAAATAAGAGCACTTGATGTGTTTATAAAAAACACATCAAGTGCTCTTATTTATTTTTGTCTTTTTTTGGCGGTTTAACTCAATTACAATATATATTATATATAGTAGTTATGTGTTAGAGAAACCAGCTAAGTCCAGAAATTTTTTTTATAACGTTTCGAATTTCTTTTTCAAATTGTATGTTTATTAGAAACCATAATTTTTTCTAATAAACATACAATTTGAAAATAAATTCGAAACGTTATAAAAAAATTTCTAGACTTAGCTGGTTTTTCTGACACATAACTAAAATATATCACTTTGAATTCTAAAAAGGGGAACGTTGTTGATGACGTAAACTTGAGTGGGCCATACTCATTCATTTGTTTGACAAAACCGTCAAGTGTCTCCCTCCCATTTTTTCATACGATAAATTTATCGTTAATAAACCTCAGGTATATAAAGGGGCCTCTCTTCACATGATTGTAGGATATTTCTCTCATAATTGTCTATGTACAAAATCGCATAGCATGGAGATAATGACGTATCCATTACGGTGCCTTCTTTCTGTCGGTACAACGTTGATTCGAATTTAAAGAAGTTATTCTCGAGTATGAAGCGAAGGCATCTAGATACAAATCTACGCTTACTAGTATCCCAGTTCGCTATTTCCATTGCTTCCTCGATCGCCTTAATACTATCGTCATGTGGAATCGATGGGTACCTAGACTCTACGTCTAATGTGATAATTATGTCTTCTACGTATATTTCCTACTTTTTGTCATTAAGAATCTTCAGAAAATCATTCGTGCTTCATATGTAAGATGTTACATTGGTAACGAGTGGCTTCAGCATTTGATGTGTCATTTTGGATAGATTTTATGTCATAGGTCCTATACAATTGACGATAGGTCTCCCTTTTACCGGGGTAACCGATTTGTGAATTTTGGGCAACATATAGAAATTACCCGGTTTATATCCATTCTTGAGTAATTTATCTAGATCAGTTGTTTGTAGTATCTTGTTGGAAATAAATGAGTTAATTAATTCTTTCATTTTATAAAATGCTTGATCTATCAAGTCCGTTGTCGTTGTTTCGTAGCTTTCTGACTGCAGCTGTCGAAGTCCTTCGTTTTTGTATTGAGTATAGTCCCATATTACTGCCGTATTACCTTTATCCGCTTTGCAAATTATTATTTCATCCATCGCTTTTACTTCATTCAGTGCTTTCATCAACCTTTTGTCCATGTTGTTTTCGCAAAAGTTGTTAGGATGTAGTTTCAGAATTTCGTTAAAACACCAAGTTCATAATTGATTTATTCTATTACTTTGTTTAGTCGGATTATTTTTTATATCGAAAGCTGTATGTGATATGCTCTTTAGCGATTTCATTACAACATACCGTCTAAACTCTCTAGAGCTTATATTGTAATAAAGCCCTAAACTTATAGCATCGTTTTGACTGTCAGAAAGCTTAATATTCGTAAGGTTGCAAACATGTTCAATTTTCTTGATGCGACGTCTACGATTTCGTTTGAAATGTCTGTTGGGTTGCCATTCAAGCTGTAACAGTTCTGAAATGTCTACCTGTTTTTGATTATCCATGTTAGTTTTTTACACTTCTTCTTTAAGAGATACAAAAGTAAACCTTTGTCTAGTTCATTTTTCATAGTGTTGTCCATAAAAATGTAGAATTGTTCTTTGTAGTTGGATTGATGCTCTCTTTAACGTTGAATTCCATTTACCTCGTATAGAATCAGCCAGTCCTTTACTCACCCAGTTAAAGTTAATACACAAGGTTTTAGTTAAGCGCAGTGTCCTCAAAACTATATTATTTTCGTGACAGTAAATCAGGAACTTCAGATGTGCTGCGGCTCTAGTCATCCGCTCAATTATTGGGATCTCTTTTGATATTCCATTATATATGTTAATATCCATAATGTCAGTGATGCTCTAAGTTTAGGGCTTTATTACAATATAAGCTCTAGAGAGTTTAGACGGTATGTTGTAATGAAGTCGCTAAAGAGCATATCACATACAGCTTTCGATATAAAAAATAATCCGACTAAACAAAGTAATAGAATAAATCAATTAGGAACTTGGTGTTTTAACGAAATTCTGAAACTACATCCTAACAACTTTTGCGAAAACAACATGGACAAAAGGTTGATGAAAGCACTGAATGAAGTAAAAGCGATGGATGAAATAATAATTTGCAAAGCGGATAAAGGTAATACGGCAGTAATATGGGACTGTACTCAACACAAAAACGAAGGACTTCGACAGCTGCAGTCAGAAAGCTACGGAACAACAACGGACTTGATAGATCAAGCATTTTATAAAATGAAAGAATTAATTAACTCATTTATTTCCAACAAGATACTACAAACAACTGGTCTAGATAAATTACTCAAGAATGGATATAAACCGGGTAATTTCTATATGTTGCCCAAAATAAGACACAGCTTATTAAATGAGTCTAATAGCTTACGAGAACTTAAAACGCAGTGTACATTTGCTATATAGCTATCCCATACAATATTTTTTGAAGTGTGCTTTAATTACTTTAAGTATTTTATTCATATAAACAGAAAGTGGTTTAATGTACATTTAAAAGCACTATGGATTCCAATATAATATAGGTATAGTTTTATTATCTGCTTCAATTTTATATCCTTCTTATTCATTATAGAACGATGACTTGTAATAATTGTTTCGAAATTTAAATCACTACATTCATATGTTGTTTATATTTAAATCATTATAATAAACTTTTTTCATCAGTATATCATAATAAAGCTTTTTGCGTATGAAGACAAAGTTATTACTAGCTTTATCAATAGTTGTTATTATATAGTTATCCTTTAATTTAGTAAGTTCTGTGTACATATCTTTATTAATTTGATCTTTCTTTTTATAATTGTTTGTTATTTTCATTTTCTCTCTAATTTTATCTAATATATAAGTTTTCCAAATGTTTATCTTTGATGTATTTAAGCTTTTACTATTAATCAACTTATCAAACTAAGCATTTAAGTCATTATATAACGAATTGTAAATTTTATTTCTATTGTTATTATTATTTAATCTATATTATATTAATCCTCACGACAACCTCACGACAACCTCACGACAACCTCACGACAAACTCACGACAACTTCATGCCAAGTGGAAAACCTTCCTCAGAGGTGAAATGTTGTGGTTGCAATGGGCAGAACGCAAAATGTAAATCTTGCAAATGCTGGAAGGCGGGCAAAAAATGTATTAACTGTGCGGCTGTTAACTGTTCAAATCATGAATTGGATAAACCGTCTAATTACCAAGGCGTGAGATGTGATTATAAGATTGCAGCTGACAGAGAAGTTCTAAATGAACAAATCAATACTGCCGACGATCATGATCCTAGAACTCTTGAATACGTTGAAACGGTCAGGGAAGCAGCAAGAGAGCATAGTATAACTGTTAATAATCAACAACAAGAAAGATACATTGTCGATTTTGAAATTACTGCGATATATCAAGAAGTTATACACTGGTATCCAAATCATTTTAAACTACCGGCTTGGAACACGAGCAAGGAATTTATTGAATTACTAGCAGATTGCCTTGAAACGTTTAACCGAACAATATTTACCTCGGATAATTCTCTGAAACGAGCGACTGTATTATGTCAGTTAATATTACAACGCATAAAGACTCGCAAGATAAGCCAAGGAAAATAATTGAAAGACGTATCAAATTATGGAAAGTGCAACAATTAGGAGATTTATTAAAGGAAGCACGGTACTTGCAAAAGATGAAACAATATGATTTTCACTCTCGTGCCCAACGTCATGCTCCGACCGTCCGGAGGGTAATAAATTTTATCGGAAATGGACATGTAGCGAAAGCATCCAGAATGCTCAAGAATGATTCAGGCGGTGGAGTGATACCTTTAGAGGAAATAGTAAACAACAAAACGGTGTTGCAGCACTTGGAAGATATGCACCCAACAGCGTCTGAAGGTCTTACGAATTTAAAATTGACTGCTCCAATGGACAGATGTGCTGAACATCACTCAATAAGATTTTTCAGCATGGATCATAAACATATTATAAAAGCTGCGAGGCAAACACATAGTTCAGCAGGTTCATCAGGAGTCGACTCGGAAGGATGGAGATCATTTCTTACGCATTTGGTATGACTTCAAGAAGATTAGCGTGCATAATAAGTGAATTCGCTATCAAAATATCCACAGAGCACATTGAATCAAGTAGATTGGATGCGTATACGGTTAGTCGACTTATACCGCTGAACAAGAACCCGGGAGTCCGACCGGTGGGAATTGGGGAAGTGCTACGCAGGATAATAGGCCGAGCAATACTCGAACATATAGGCGATGATTTAACAAATGTATGCGGATCTGTACAGCTATGTGCTGGACAATGCGGAGGGACCGAGATCGCCATACACACAGTTCGATCTTCCTTTTCAGCTTCCCCTGATAATTGCCTTCTTCTGCTGGATGCCAAAAATGCTTTTAACTCTGTTAATAGATCGCTCACCCTCGAAAATATGAAGTACATCTGCCCGTCCTTTAGTATAATTCTGAATAATACATACGCAAAGCCATCACAATTAACAGTCGGTGGGATCTCTTTGATGTCAGCTGAAGGATTCACTCAAGGAGATCCTCTATCGATGGCAGCCTTTGCTGCCGCGTCCGTACCGTTTATCGAAAAGCTGAGACAAAATTCTCTAGTGCTCAGCACTGTTGGTATGCAAATGATGCTGCTTGCGTAGGAAAGGCAGAAGATTTAGTAAAGGTGTGGGAGGGAGCTAGTAAAACGATATGGACCAGCTTACGGATACAATGTAAATCCGGAAAAGTGTGTAATTTTAACACGAGAAAATATTGGAGATACAAATCTTTTTGAGGAAACTGGATTACAGATCCGAACAGATGGAGTCAAATACCTAGGCAGTTACATCGGAACGAACAACTATGTTGAACATCAAGTGAAGGAAAAAAATTAGAGAATTCAAGACGGACGTATCAAAACTAGACGATCTAATTACGGAGAATACTTTTGCGGCGTATCTTATGTTAAATAGAGTTTTCCAACACTAATGTACATACTTGAAGAGAACATGCGAGACAAAGATTGAATGGTTTAAACCTCTAGAAAATGAATTATTTCAAAACACAATTACTCGGATACTTGGTATAGAAACTATGAATGAAGAATCTAAATAAATAATTCATCTACCATATTTCCTAGGAGGTTTGGGATTGATGAACCCAGCTACGGAAGGCGAGAATGAATATCGGGTTTCGTACTCGATGTGCAAACCAAGCATCGATGGACTGAGAGGAAACGAACTACGTAATAATCAAAACATTTTACAAAATGAAGCGCATGATCAGAATAAGATTAAACAAAAGCTGGATTAACTCAAAATTATTGATTCCTCGGAACGAGATCTTAGTACAATATTGAGAAACGCAAGTGTCAAAGGAGCCTCGGCTTGGCTTACTTCACGAACTTATACGGATAACAGACTTCTGAACTCACAAGAGTTTGAATATGCGATAGCAGTGCGATATGCATGGGAGCCTAAAACCCTAACTGGCTTTTGCACATGTGGTATGGATTTTAATGTAACACATGCATTGTCGTGTAAATGTGAAGGTCTCAATTACATTAGACATAATATAGTAGTTGATGAAATTATCAAACCGTAAAAGGGATCTGTAAACTGGTGACGAAGGAACCTGTATTACAGCCAGTTCCGCATTCTATATATTTTGACAGATCGACTACTACGAAAGATAGAGAGGCCAGAGCTGACATTTGTTGCAATGGGCTATATGGGAATATCTGGGGGCGGTCCTATATGGACGTGTGTGTCTTCAACAATTTAGCACCTTCATATTCCTTAGAGCGCATGACTGATCCATTTACATACCACGAAAGTCGAAAAAACGCAAAGTACGCAGAAAGAATTACAAGAATTGAGCAAGCGGCATTCCACCCGATGATTTTCTCGACAGTTGGAGGAATAGGTCCTGTAGCAAACAGTGTGATTAAGCGGATTGCCACTAGACAGGCAGAAAAAGACGTAGATAGGTATGATGACTGTATAAGAAGAATAAGAACAAACATTTCGATATCTATTGCAAAATCAGTGTCTATGACGCTAAGGAGGAGAAATTACAAAAGTATTAATCACAACTGAGTAATAAGGATTATAACGAAGATATAGGGACAAAGATATTATATTCTGACATTTATAAGACCCATTTGAGGGTGACTACTAATTTGTTAATAATATTTCGAATTAAGAAAAATAAATAAAAAAATACTTAAAAAAATATTATATTAATCTATAGAATAATGACAAGATTATAACTAATTGCACAAAGGCCCATTTGAGGGAACCGAGGATTGTATCAAATGTATAATAAATTATGCTTATTTAAATAAAAATAAAATTAATCTATATTTATACCCTTTTGATAGCAGCTTTCTTAATTCACAATTTTCAATTAATTCTAGATTATGGGTACATATATGTTTATTTATTTTATCAAAACTAAGACTTTTACAATTGCATTCTGTTTCCATTATGTTTCTAATATTATCGTTACATATTGATTTTAATTCTTTATTATAATTACAAATTTTTCGTCCTAATGGTGGTAGGAGTTTATACCTTATTTTAGGAATATATTTACTTAAATCTGACCCTATTATTTCTTTACTTTTAGAATTATTTAAAAGTCCGGCCATATTTATGTTATCTATACATTTATTAATGAAGTTTATGGTTAATGTATATTTTCTATTGTTATTATTAACATTTATTGTACGATTATAGTATTTTGTATTACAATAACTGTCTATTATACAACTTAGCCTATCATAGTCGTTAATTAATTTTTGATTTATTGAACAAATGATATCTTTAGAAAAACGTCTTATATTTACATAAAGATCTTTTAGCTTATTATCTCTTAAAAGTTGTTTTAATATTTCTAATCCTTCATTTATATACATATCTTTTTTAATATTTTTAACTCTATTTTTCCTATTCCTTTTATCGCCATGATTTCTTGGCTGTTTTTATTTAAAACTATTTTATTTATATCGTAAAGATGACATATTTAAATTTACAAGAAACATATTTTCGCATGCTCATTCATGCATACTAAATGAGATTTAAAATAATACATTAAATAACTAAATGTTAGATATTTCTCTTATGTGTAATTATTACTATTATTATTTAAATGTCCGGATCACAGCTCAAAAGACAACGTCGTAATTTACACAAAATAAAATAAAAATTGTAATTAGGGAATCTCCATTTTTCAAGAATGGCATGAATGTAGTTTGTTTGTTAGCTTCATTACTTCAGCCGGTAGGCGTTTCCAATCAAGAACGACACTCGACAAAATTTATACAACGTTTATTCGCCACTATCGACGTTATAACTTAAACACATGTCCGCGTAATCTTGAATCGATGCACCTACGGAAAAGACATTTTATCGCGCCATTAGGATTATCTGTTGGACGCCAAACCACACTGAGGCCGTTTAGTGCCCAGAGTGAAGTCAATGAACGCATATCAAAACAACTTAACCGCTCCTTACATGTGTCATAATACTCGTTCAATTTGCAGATCTTCCAATATTATACTGATAATATAATAAAGTGGTGAAGAGTAATTATTTTAAAGTGATGAACACCTACTGTATTGAATCGGAATGGCTCAATTTCCAGTTTACTGAAATAATTCCTGTGGATCGTACCAAAACTCCGAAATGCTCTAGCTTTACTCTCCTTGGTATTTTTCTAGTGCTTAGGTTATCTGGAACTACGACTCCCGAATCGCGATAGTGCTAACGAGTAGAGTACCTGATGATGATAGCAGTAGCTTTCGAATATTCGCAATAAAAACATTCAATTCGCTTCATCCAGACCAAATAATAAAAGAAAATCTATATCCTCTTCTATTTTACTAATTTTGAGGGTAAAACTATTTTTGCATCTAAACCACTAAAAATATATTTTCTTGTATTTATTATTCATAGATAAAAAAGGGAAAGATTGTGAATTTTTGACATGACATGTAATGAATGTAATCAGATTAGGGGCTGACTCGTAGATTGTTATGCATGAAAATATGGTTGAAGCTTTATCGTAAGCGAAATAAGACAACTAGTGATATCTTGAGATCATGAAAATCTTGTCAATATTGCATATTAATTTTAGTTAAGCCAGCATGTTTAAAATATTGTCCAACATTACCAGTAAAAAAGAGAAAATACTATATCGTTTATAAATAGATCAATAACATTATTTACGAAGATTATTTTTTTATATACCATTTATAAGTATGTCTCATCGAAATACTTTCAGAATTCTATCGATAAATATCCGATAAATATAGCGTACCCATCGACTTATTAAGCCATAATTGATATGCTGATCTCCATCTATAACCATAGATTTGTTATTACGTTGTTGAAGCTGAACATTCTTAAGATTTCCGGCAATGGAAAAATTGCTACCATTATGCTCAGCAGAGTAGTCCTTATGTCTAATTTCTAATGTCTCTTCGTAATCAGAATATGCCTCATCGAACATGTTTAGAATTCCTGAAATTGGCGTAATAGATTTTATTGCGCTCTTGCTATCTGGCCAATTATCGCAAAGAAAATTTCGAACTATCATCCTGAACCATGGTGTAGTCTGTATGCTATCCGTATTACCATGGCAAATATTTTGAAGGTGTGGATCATGATGCGATGATTTGATGATGTCATTGGCATCCTGAGCGGTAACAAAACGAATTTCTGAGACTTCGTTTAAATTTGGGGATATGGCTGATTCAGTCAAATCATCAAGCTGACAAAACAGTATGTAATCGATTTCATTTTCCCCAAACACGTTGGAATTTACGCCAGAACAGCAAGCAGAATACTTTACCTTGCCCATAAACGTTATGTCGTCCACGCTAGGAATATCGATATTTAATTCATATTTGGTGCGTCTGATCGCAGCATGTCTTATACCGATATGGTCACCTTCTATTAATTCAATTTCATTGTAATTAGGATGGCTACAGCAGCTATTTGTCCAACATTCAGGAAAGGTTATCTTCTTAGATGAACGCTTCTGAATCAGTAATTTTGGTCGGCCACCACAGTCATCACCATCTTCACTACCATCATCGTAACATCTATTATCGTTACCATTAACATTATTCTTATTGGTGAATATGAACAAGCTAAAAGCACGATGCAACGGGCACTTTCCGGTTGCGTTATTTATTACATGGGCATGCAACTTCGAAATCGATCCTAAACTGCAATCTTTGTCGTCAACACTTATCAGAAGATCATTCAGTCCATCCACTTGATCGATATCGCATTTGCCCAAAACACTGGAAATCATGGTATTGCTGCTGCTTTTGTTCCGGATGACATTTGTCGTTGAACTTTCATCTACAACCGGATTCATTGTTATCATTTTTATTAAGAAACTTATTTACGACACTTGCTTGGAACGGAAATTCGATACTACTTACTATGGGTTGTCCCTGCCACTCCGTCGCTGTAAGTTTCGTTGCAATCGAAATAGGGGTTGGCTGTATTTATTTAGATGCTTAAAACACATATTACTTCATGTTCAGATGCTTGAAATGAAAAGCAAAATCAAAAGATAATGAAAACATTTTTTTTGAAATTTCAATGCTATATGACAAAACATTTGTGTTCTTTTCATCTCCAAGCATAAAAATATTTTTTATCGATTTGATAGAAATAAGTACTCCTACTTGTATCAAATTGTCAGCAGTTAAAATTTTGCACTAAACAACAAGAGGAGAAATCATTTCAATACATATTTTATATTACTCACGACTGTTTCATTCTTCAAACGTTTATATACAATTTAAATTATCTGTAAACGGTTGTTGAAAAATTCTATATTTATTAGCGTTTAAACATTAGGTTTTTAGCAGTACAAATGATATAAGTGGAGAAGTAAGCGTGCAGATTGTTTAAGAAGTTTAAGATCGATGATGAACGATCGCATCGTAAACAATAAATGACAACTAGTAGTAACTGACTGTATTGTGGTCAAAAATATTATTTTTGATTAAAATATAATGAAAAATATAAAGCTTTTCATTTAAGAAAGTTGCATGTGGTTATAATCCTAACTTAGTAAAATTCACATCTCAGACATAAAGGTTCCTTTGTATATCATTGTTATCCGCCGCCACCGGTGCAACTCTTCACATAGGAATTGTCGTCCTGTCTCTGGTGTTATTTGGCTGGTTAAGCTCTGCTGTACACACTGGACCCAATTGGATATGTCGTACGAGTGTAAAAGCTACTTACTACATGGATAAAATGGTTCAGTCGACAACATATCAATGATTCGCAATTCAAAATAATGCATCTGTCGTTGAATGAGAAAATCCAGGTGCGCCTTTGGGGCACCTGGGCTATCTCGGGATTAGTCTTCTTCTCGAGAGGACGTTCCCCAGATTGAATTCTTCGGGGGGGGGGTGAAAGACCCCGGGTGGTTCAATCGGAAAGCGGCGTGTTGAATCGGTTGGGGGCTCAGATCCTTATGGATTTTAGGCCGGATTAAAGGAAGATTTCTACGAAGATTCAAGAAACTGATCATTTCATTCTACTGACCTATCTATTCTGTAGAATTGATTTATCTTGTTTATTTAGTAATAAAACCTTTATTTATTTATTAATTCAAAATATTGATGAAAAGAAATTAGTTTGTAGAGAAAATATCTGACCCATAAAATTATTATCAAATGAAAAATCTATTTTGAAATCGTGATGTATTAATCAAATGATTTTTTTAATGCAGCAGCAAACTATACTATTTTCCTATTTAAAAAATAATTGATTTAATAACATGCTATTATTTATTAGAGACTACTTAATAAAATTCTTAGCTTTGAGCTAATTCTTAGCTCAAACACGTCAAAGCGTGTCTAGTGAGCAACATAGAGCTCAACCCGTTACAACACACCAAAGACGGGATAACAATTAACATTTACAAAAATGCATTGTATTATTACAAAAGGTAACCCGGTATGTTTCCTTGATAACGAAAAAATAATCGATATAAAATAATTAAGAATTTAAAAACGGATTAAAGTAAAATATCATGTCTAAAAATAAATATGCCAAAATATTTGTACTATTTTTTGATCGTTAAAATTAATTACAAATCTTTGAATATTAAAATCAACTAGTCTTAAAGTTTTGACATTTATTTGTATAACAAAAATACAATTCGATAATTTAATAGCTAGCTTCGAAATTGAAATTTGATGGCATCAATTAGTTCACTCCAGTAAGACTTATTATGTATACATATTTTCAATCAATTCAAATAACTGAGTCTACGTATTTGATAAAATTATAAAATAGAAATAAACAATAATGCTAAATCAATAAATCAGAATCTAATAATTAGATAATTAATAATTATAAATAATTGTTAAAGGATTTAAGATAACTTAAATGAAGTTAAAATGAAAAAATTAAAATTTAAAATAAAAGTTAATTTTTATGAATTGATAATAAATAACAGACGATGTATTAGAATTAGGATTAAAGGTTATCAAGAGGAACTGCTATGATATCAGATTTCGACCTGATATTTAGATAATAAATACATAGAAATTCATTTTAATATAACTATAATTTTAACGTATTTTGATGTATTTTCACGGTCTATAATGCTTTACAAATCTTTAAAAATTAAAAGCAATAATGTGTCATATATTTTTGACATTACACACAGTTTTTACAATAAATACATAAAATTCATTTTAATATGACTATAATTTTAACATATTTTAATGTATTTTCACTATATATATTGTTGTATGTAACCAACAGATATTAAAAAATATTTTTGTAACCGAAAATATGAATAATAATATATTATCACATATATTATTATATGTATTGTATATTATTATCATATTATTTATATCATATTATATTATATCATATCATTAAATTTAAATAATTTTCATATTATTATATTATACGATTAGATTAGTTAGATTAACCGTTTAGTTAGTTTATAAATTTTCAGAATATAAATACATACGATTTTAGTACGCTTTATACATATCTAGATATAGTAGATATTAAAGAAGCATTAGTAATATTAATTAATCTTATATCCGGAAAACGATATACATATATATGTTATAATAATTATAACGCCTATCTAACAAAAATTAAACCATCAAAGTAAATATAAATATATGGATAAAATTGAATTAATAGAATCCTTAAATATTTTGATAAATCAAAATTATTTAAAAGTAGGGACATCTATATTTAGACAAGTAAAAGGTGTTCCAATGGGTGGTAATAGTAGCCCAATTATAGCTGACTTGTTTTTAAGCTTTATAGAATATTAATTTGTTCATAACTGTGTAAAAACTAAATCTAAACAATATAAATATATGAAATATATGTTTCGATACATTGATGATATATGTGTATTTAATTCTAATAATTTTTATTCAATTAGTGAGCACATTTATCCAGAAAGACTTATTCTTAACAAAACCAATATTGATGATAAAGAAAGCGTATATCTAGATATGAACATTAAATTAACATTAACTAAAACTACTATTAATTTATATCGTAAAGATGACATATTTAAATTTACAAGAAACATATTTTTGCATGAGCATTCATGCATACCATATAATATAAAATATAATACATTAAATAATGAATTTTTAAGAATTGCAACAATATGTAATGATATTTCTTCAAAATCTATTAAATAATTTAATAGATACATATTTTAAACAAGATTACTATAAAAATAACATCAAGCAGAAAATAGTAAAATATATAAATCAACACAATAATATAAAGAATAAATTTAAACTCTTAAGTGGCAAATTTTTATGGATGGATAATAAATAATATACTTTGTATTAGAATAAGATACTAGATAGTTTTATCAGAGGAAATACATCATTAGCATGTATTTGACCCCGCTGCTATGTTGGGTAGAGGAGTTAGGGGCCGAAACCTGATAGCATACCAGTTCTTCCTGATGACCTCTAATCCTTATTCTGATACAACGTCTGTTATTTATTAGTCAATTCATAAAATGACGTTTATTTTAAATTTTTTTTAACTTGATTTAAATTATAGAAAATCTAAAAACAATTATTAATTTTATTATTTAATTATTAAATTTTGATTTAGCATTATTATGTTTTGTTTATTTTATAATTATATTAAATACGTAGACTCAGTTAGCTGACTTAATAATAATGCTAAATCAAAATTTAATAATTAAATAATAAAATTAATAATTGTTTTTAGATTTTCTATAATTTAAATCAAGTTAAAAAAAAATTTAAAATAAACGTCATTTTTATGAATTGACTAATAAATAACAGACGTTGTATCAGAATAAGAATTAGAGGTCATCAGAGGAACTGATATGCAATCAGGTTTCGGCCCCTAACTCCTCTACCCAACATAGCATCGGGGCCAAATACATGCTAATGATGTATTTCCTCTGAAATAACTATCTAGTATCTTATTCTAATGCAAAGTATATTATTTATTATCCATCCATAAAAATTTGCCACTTAAGAGTTTAAATTTATTCTTTATATTATTGTGTTGATTTATATATTTTACTATTTTCTGCTTGATGTTATTTTTATAGTAACCTAGTTTAAAATATGTATCTATTAAATTATTTAAATGATTTTTAAGAAAGCCAATATCATTACATATTGTTGCAATTCTTAAAATTTCATTATTTAATGTATTATATTTTATATTATATGGTATGCATGAATGCTCATGCAAAAATATGTTTCTTGTAAATTTAAATGTCATCTTTACGATATAAATTAATAGTAGTTTTAGTTTATGTTAATTTAATGTTCATATCTAGATATACACCTTCTTTATCATTAATATTGGTTTTGTTAAGAATAAGGCTTTCTGGATAAATGTGCTCACTAATTAAATAAAAATTATTACAATTAAATACACATATATCATCAATGTATCGAAACATATATTTCATATATTTGCATTGTTTAGATTTAGTTTTTACACAGTTATGAACAAATTCATATTCTATAAAGCTTAAAAACAAGTTAGCTATAATTGGGCTACTATTACCACCCATTGGAACACCTTTTACTTGTCTAAATATAGATGTCCCTACTTTTAAATAATTTTGATTTATCAAAATATTTAAGGATTCTATTAATTCAATTTTATCCATATATTTATATTTATTTGATGGTTTAATTTTTGTTAGATAGACGTTATAATTATTATAACATATATATGTATATCTTTTTCCGAATATAAGATTTATTAATTTTACTAACGCTTCTTTAATATCTACTAAATCTAGATTTGTATAAAGCGTACTAAAATCGTATGTATTTATATTTTGAAAATTTATTCCTTTTGTCTGTTCTAAAAATTCTTTTGTAGAATTAATACTGAAATAGTGTTTTATACCAGTATTAATTTCGATTACCTTGCAATATTTTTTAAAATGTGCTTTAATTACTTTAAGTATTTTATTCATATAGACAGAAAGTGGTTTTAATGTACATTTAAACGCACTACATATGAACCTAGGTTTTATTGGATTTTTATGTAATTTTGGATTCCAATATAATATAGGTATAGTTTTATTATCTAATTCAACCTTTATACCCTTTTTATCCATTATAGAACAGTGACTTGTAATAATTGTTTCTAAACTCAACTCACTACGTTCATATGTTGGATTTACATTTAAATCATTAGAATTAACCTCTTTCACTAGTATATCATAATAAAGCTTTTTGCATATGAAGACAAAGTTATTACTAGCTTTATCAATAGTTGTTATTATATAGTTATCCTTTAATTTAGTAAGTTCTTTATACATATCTTTATTAATTTTATCTTTCCTTTTATAATTGTTTGTTATTTTCATTTTATTTTTAATTTTATCAAATATATAATCTTTCCAAATTTTTATCTTAGATATATTCGAGCTTTCACTATTAATCAGCTTACTAAAGTAATCATTTAAGTTATTATATAACGAATTGTAAATTTTATTTTTGTCGTTGTTATTATTTAATCTATATTTATACCCTTTTGATAGCAGCTTTCTTAATTCACAATTTTCAATTAATTCTAGATTATGGGTACATATATGTTCATTTATTTTATCAAAACTAAGACTTTTACAATTGCATTCTGTTTCCATTATGTTTCTAATATTATCGTTACATATAGATTTTAATTCTTTATTATAATTACAAATTTTTCGTCCTGATGGTGGTAGGAGTTTATACCTTATTTTAGGAATATATTTACTTTAATCTGACTCTACTATTTCTTTTCTTTTAGAATTATTTAAAAGTCCGGCTATATTTATGTTATCTATACATTTATTAATGAAGTTTATGGTTAATGTATATTTTCTATTGTTATTATTAACATTTATTGTACGATTATAGTATTTTGTATTACAATAACTGTCTATTATACAACTTAGCCTATCATAGTCGTTAATTAATTTTTGATTTATTGAACATATGATATCTTTATAAAAACTTGGTATATTTACATAAATATCTTTTAGCTTATTATCACTTAAAAGTTGTTTTAATATTTCTAATTGTTCATATATATACATATCTTTTTTAATATTTTTAACTCTATTTTTCCTATTCCTTTTATCACCATGACTTCTTGGTTTGCGTTTAACCGGATTATTATAATATAGTTGTTTATTATGTATTATACTACTTCTGCCAATTCCTTGTACCACGTCATTCAATCCTAATGGGTACATAGAATTAAGCGTTTTAATCCACAAATCTTCCTTTTCTAATAGTTTTTGATTTAATATTGAAATGTTTTCTTCGATAATATGTTCTAAAATAAATAATTTACAGTTTTTAATATCATGTCCTATTAATCTCATATGTTTATGAAATATAGTTTGACTATTATGCTGTATATTATATATGTGTTGACTAAACCTAGTTTTTAACATTTGATATGTTTTTCCTATATATTGCAATCCACATGTGCATTGTATTAGATACACTACACCTGCGGTATTGCAGTTACAATTATTATTAATATTTAATGAAAAACATTTGTTTGTCGTATTACTTACAATACAATTATTATTTATAACATCACAAACTATACATTATTTTCTGTTACATTTAAATGTTTTGTTTATTTTATCATTATATTAAAAACGTAGACTCAGTTAGCTGATTAATTATTGTATATTATTATCATATTATCATATTATTTTTAGAACAAAATTTTAACGGCTTAAATACACAATATAAAAACACAAAAAATTACAAATAACACAAACCACAAATACCACGTGGACTACCTTCAAACGTAATCAAATGCTGCTCGTGCAATGATTAGGCAGCAGTATGCAAGGGATGTCGATGTCGAAAAGTCAACCGCGCGTTCTCAAATGGCGTCGCTCACACTGTTCAAACAGAGTTCAGTGAATCATTACCGATGGAATATCTATCACAAGTTACAAGTTATCACAAGTCACAAGTTAGTAAAGTTACAGGAGAACTCAAACGATGAACACGCCTGTTAAACGTTCAACGTCACTCGAGGAGCTAACACTGGAAGCAGCTTTCTACGAGGTCATTAGTTTCGGATTGAATTAAATTCGTTTGCCGCTATGTAATGAGGTGAAAGAGTTGTTGAGCCATTTGGCCGGGCTCTTTAATAAGTCTGGAACAGTTAAAGATAATGATGGCCAGGCGTTAATATCAGTTACTATACTTTGTCAATGTGTATCGCAGCATCCTCCCCAAAAGATTTCCGTATTACGAAAGGCTATATTGAGGCGACTTGAATTATGGAATCGGGGTAACTGGAAGGAACTACTCGCCGAGACTCGGTCGCTTCAATCAGATCTCCTTGTGAAAACATTAAAATCGAATAGACCATGGTTATCACAATTCACCAATTTGGTGTAACAAAGAAAAACATCTTAAGCAATACGACTCCTTGATGGGGATCATCGCTCATGTGGGGCTCTTGGCCTTGATCAGGTTACGGAAGGTAGACGAGTCCACGATGTTCTTCTTGACAAACATTCAGATGTAGCTTTCTCAGACATTTCAATGATTCCAGACACTATGCTCCCAAGTGATCTTCAATTTCATCCAACGTTTTTTGAGGCTATCGATGCAGACTGTATTGTGACAGCTGCCAAACAAACCTTCGGCTCCGCTGGACCTTCAGGTATGGACGCTTCATCTTGGCGAGCAGCATTCACTCACTTTGGCAGATAATCGCGTGAACTAGCTGAGTCCATAGCGTCTTTGGATCGGAGAATTGAAGCCAGTACTTATCGCCGAAATGCTACTTATCGCCGAAATGCCTCGCTGCGTTCCGTGGTTCACGGTTAATAGCGCTAGATAAGCAGCCGGGTATTCGACCTATAGGAATCGGGGAGGTATATCGTCGCATAATCGCAAAGGCAATACTTCAACATGTATCTAGATTTATTCAGACGATAGCGCAAACTGTTAGCAAAAGTAAGCAAAAGCGGTGTTTTGCTTACTCGTAGGACGCAGGTATTAGAGCGACGGCGAATTTACTTCAAAGAGATATCCACCCAGGAATTTGAACACCCACCTATACCATATCTTTGCCGATCGAAGGCCCAGTCTTGCCCATAACAGCTATCGAGGTTGAAATTGCACTACATAAAATAAAAAGTGCAAAAGCTACGGGGCCTGATGATGTAGCTTCAGAATTCTGGAAATCAAGTGTACGGGATTCAACAAGGTGGTTGGTGCAGTTTTTCAACAAAATAATTCAAGAAAAGGAGTTACCTCTTGATTGGAGACGGAGCAAACCGTAGCTATATGGAAACAGAAGGGAAATCCGGCCGACTGTTCAAATTACCGCCCGATTCGTCTCATTTCACACACCCTTAAGATTTTGGAACATGTGATAAACGATAGGATAAGAAGCATAGTCAAGATATCCTCAAATCAATGTGGTTTTGTCAAGAACTGTGGCACCATCGATGCTATCTATGCCCTTCGCCTTCTTCTTGAAAAACATCGCGAAAAACAGAAAGATATATACTGTGCGTTCCTTGATCTTGAAAAGGCGTTCGATCGGGTCCCGCATGAAGTTATTTGCTACGCTTTGAGATTCCACTTAGTCCCTGAAGAGATTGTTGAATGGGTCAAGCTAATATACAAAGGATCAACAAGTCGGGTATGTACGACCGTGGAATATACAGATGATTTTCCTATCACCGTTGGAGTTCATCAAGGGTCTGCGCTGTCCCCGTTGCTATTCATCCACGTTATGGATGCCATATCCAACAATCTAAACAGACAGTTTCCGTGGACGATTCAATATGCAGATGACGTAATGCTTGCGTCCGTAGATAAAGATGACCTCCAACAACAAATAAACAGCTGGGGAAATCCACTCAAGCAGTTTGGTCTACGCCTGAACGCGCGTAAAACGGAATACCTGACCACAAATATGAATGATGATCAGCCGCTACAGTTTGGAAAACACACACTGCACCGAACAACTGCGTTTAAATACCTTGGCTCCATCATAGCGGCAGATGGTATCCTACGCGCAGAGGTCTCTTCTCGAATAAATGCAGCCTGGATGAAATGGCGGTCAGCTACAGGTATTCTCTGCGATCCAAAGATAAAAGACCGACTGAAGTCGAAAATTTACAAAACTTTAATACGACCGGTGGTCCTTTATGGCGCTGAATGCTGGGCGATATCAAAATATGAGGAAGGCAAAGTTGCCGCAATATAGACAAAGATGCTCCGATGGACAGCAGGATAAACTTTAAAAGATCATGTCCAGAACGAAGAAATCATGGATCGTTTTGGCGTAGTGCCAATAATAGAGAAACTTCGCGAAAAACGACTACAATGGTACGGCCACGTTATCCGCGCAAGCGAACACCAACCATCAAATAGGTTCGTTGCCGTGACAGTGGATGGAAAGCGTCCGATAGGAAGGCCGAAATTGCGATGGATGGACGTCATACGTCATGATTTGATAAGTGTTGGACTAGAAACCAAAGACGCCATAAATAGAACCAAGTGGAGGCAACTTTCAAAAGCAGCGGACCCCGTACCTACACGGGAAAGACGCTAAAGAAAAAGAAGAAGAAAAGATAGCGCAAAATGTTCAGTTATACGCGGGGCAGAGAGCTAGGATAGATTATGCTGTCCACAGCGTTAGAAGATAATTTGATAAATCCTAGAATGCGTGTCTTAACCATCAAAGCTGACAATGCATTTAATAGAATCAGTCGTAAATTGGCGTTATTGTCGATGTCTCATGTTTGCCTGGCTCTTGATTGTGTCCTGAAAAACACTTATGGAGATGATCCATTATTATCTGTGTGCAATGAGATAATGCTGTCAAAGGAAGGATTCATCCAGGGTGACCCCCTTGCCATGGTTACCTTTGCAGCGTCCACTATCCCTCTCGCCCGGAGAATGCAGGATCAGATTCCAGACTCTCTTCAGCGCTGGTATGCTGATGATGTCATATTAGTTAGAACAAGGAACGGAGCACTCACATTTCTCAAAACATTATTCGAACTCGGTCCCAAATACGGATTTTACGTGAATTCATCAAAATGTAAATTATTAAATCAGACTTATACCAAAAAACCAATTATATGCACATCAATAAATTGACAAAATTAGACTGATCATGCAATAAACTAAAAATGTTAAACTGCTCCAGTTTTACCTATTATATAGATAGTATTGACGAAATAATTAAAATTTAGAGCCAATTTCAGTAAAGAAAGCTTGGAACAAATGTTGCTTATCAGTATACAAAAGATTTATAGGTGTGTCGATAACATAGTGTACCGCTTTACTTGTCGTATAAGAAAGTGCTTAACAATTTTTCAAACAATTACATTTTTATTTCTACTTTAACCAAACGCATTAAAATATTACCAATATTTTTCCTAAAAACTAGGTTTACGCAACACAATATACTTTGTTGTGGTCATGTAAGCGTGCGCTAGCACGCATTTGCCACGTACTCAACCATATTGGAAAAATACGTAAGTACTAATGATTTCCATTTTAGATCTTTTAAATGTAACAGAAAATATTGTATAGTTTGTGATGTTATAAATAATAATAAAAGAGTTTGAGAGATTAATATACACAATAATATACCAATGAGAAAGAATTCTAATTAAATTCTAATTGACTAGTTTGAACTTTCTTGGCTGCTTAATAAACTACTTACACAAATTACAATCGCTGCGCTCACAAAGATCGCTGTTCAAGCAAATTACAACCTTAAACACACAATCGTCGGCTCGCTTCGCTCGCCGACGCACAAAATAAATGGTGCGAACAAGGCGTAAAGCATCAGCTATAGACAACAGTTCTCGTCAGCAATGTTCGCTTGGTGGATCGGTAAACACTGGATGTTGTCCCATATGCAGAGGAGTTTATCGGCTTAATGCTTCAGGGTGTCTTCGCGTTCACGGTCACTTGGACTCAAGATGCTCAGGCTCGGGTCAATCATTGAATTTCGGCTCAATTAATTTGACGTCTCTAGATGGAGCTGGTCAAGTTGCTTTTGTGGGCGTGCGGGACTCCTTTGGAGCATCATCTGATCTCAGGTCGGCTACACCGCCTGTGGAGTTGTCGAGCAGTCCTTTCAAGGAACCTACGCGCACCACTTCAGAACTTTTACGCAGGGTTTGGATGCAACCCGTAAATACGATTAAGCGCATACCGTGGAACCTGCGCCGTCGAATTGCAAATATTTACTCGTCGTTACTTTTACAGGCTATGTGTTCAAACTCATTTCACGACTGGGAACGTTTGCTATGCTTTCCGAAATTCTGTCTTGCGTCTACGATGAATAGTGCTCAAGCCAGCGATCACACTGGGACAAAGATAAGCTTGCTTTTGGACAAGTTCGAAACCGGCGAAGATGGTGATTGCTTTTCTCCATCGGATGTTCGACCCTCCAGAAAGCTCAACAGATTTGTTTCGACGAACAACGACTATTCAGAGGCGATCGAATTAACAAGAAGTGGAAATTATGGGAAAGCGATGCGACGTCTTACTTCAAGTAATATTTGCGAGTATTCACAATCCACACGCATACAATTGTCCGTGCTACATCCAGTGAACGGTGATCTCCCAGCCTCTCGCCCTCCATGCCTGACTTTGCCTTTATCAGTCGACTCGGACATTATTCAGGCCGCAGTCTCATCTTTTCCTTCCCTTACTTCCCCTGGAAGCTTGGGTTTGAGAGCGGAACACTTAAAAGACATGATGTCGGTTGATCACGGGGTTCTTTTAGGGCGACTCACTTCGCTGGTCAACTACCTGATTGCGGGCTTAGCTCCAGTCGAACTTTCTCCGTTCTTAGCTGGAGCTAGTCTACTGGCCTTAAGTAAGCCTGACGGAGGAGTCCGCCCCATTGCAATTGGGGAAACATTACGTCGCTTATGTGCCAAATGCATTTGTCGAAAACTCCGGTCGCGGTTTTCAGAATCGCTCTTACCTCACCAGCTCGGTGTCGCTACGCCAAACGGTATGGAGCAGATTATCCATAGAGTCCGTCGACTACACCATCTTCAACACCAGAATGACGATTGGGTTTGGGTCAAAGTTGACATTACCAATGCCTTCAATACGCTGAGCCGCAGATCCTTTATTGACGCTGTAAGGAGTGAGTTCCCTGAAATAAGTAGATGGATATCCTGGTGCTATGGATCTGGTTCAAACCTTCGATTTGGGAACATGGAGCCTCTTCAATCCTTGAGCGGAGTGCAACAAGGGGATCCTCTTGGTCCCTTATTGTTTTGCCTAGCTTTGAAACCGATAATCGCCTCAATATCTACAATCGAGGGGATCGGCTTAAACTTGTGGTACCTCGATGACGGCATAGTGGGCGGAAGACCAGAGGCTGTTGGCAAAGCATTATCTCTGCTCTCTTTAGATTTTCCAGCGATTGGGTTGTCGTTAAACTGGAAAAAGACCGAACTGATAGGAAAGGCTAGTAATATCGATCTGGTAAAGAGATTATGCCCAGGGATTACTTTGGTTAATTCAACAGACAACTTCACAATTCTAGGGAGCCCTGTCGGTTCCCAGGAACACTGCTCATCACACCTCATTAATAAGGTACTCCCGGCACTGCAACTTGACCTAAAGACACTAGAAAACTTGCCGGACCCTCAGGTTGCTTTCATCCTGCTGCGCAATTGCGCATCTGCCGCACGAGTAAATCATCTGATGCGTACGGTAGATCCCGCCTTCGCTCAAAAATTTTTCCGGCTTTTCGATGACTTGGTCTTAGATTGCTTCAGCAATATAACGTCTATTCACCCGGACAAGAAAACATGGTCACAAGCTTGCTTACCCCTGAAGATGGGAGGATTGGGCCTTCGAAGCTGTGTCGAACACTCCGCAGCGGCGTTTCTTTCAAGTGTGGAAATGGTCGCTAAACAATCGAACCTCGACCCTTACTCTTTCCCCAGTTTTGAATCTGCAATTTCTAACTTTCCGCATGATGACAGAGGACTACAATCAAATCAACGGGGTCTTTCTCACAGCATCGACGAGACTTCGCGTCGCAAGCTATTGGAAAGCGTCGATTGCTCCAATTCAGCCAGATTATTGGCAGTTTCGCGTCCGCATGCGTGTGCATGGCTGCAGGCTATACCAAACAAAGCCACGCTTATGAATCTTGCGCCGAATGAATTTGTGGTGTTGCTTCGTATGTGGTTGGGAATGCCGCTCTGTAAGGGTGACTACCGTTGCAGACGCTGCCTTAGAATGGCAGACAAGTTTGGTTTCCACGCCCTAACCTGTCAATTTGGCGGGTACCCCGGTATTCGACACGATGGACTTCGAGACACAATATTTCAGGCGGCAGTTTCTGCAGGACTGAGAGTCGCGAAGGAGGTACCCAATCTCGTGCGCAACTTACGAGAGAGACCAGCCGACATTTTGATTTACGAGGATCCCCCTCTAGCAGTCGATTTTGCGGTGACAAACCCTCTGCAAAATGCCTACGTTTCCATGGCTGCTAAGATTCCTGGATATGCTGCAGACAGATATGCAGCATGTGTCAAGGACCGAAAATACAAGCGGAAAATGGAGGAAAGTGGGTATTGTTTCTCGGCCGCAGTTATAGAGACATATGGAGGTTGGAACGCCCAGGGGGAAAAACTTGTCAGATTCATTGCCCGATCTATGTCTTGGCGAGGCAATATTTCGTATAGCAAGGCGGCAAACCAGCTCTTTCAGCGTGTCTCGATCTCCCTGATGAGAGGGAATGCCAAAGCGATTCTCAAGAGCCTCGAAGATTTGGGGAGACCTATAATAGAAAGCAGTGTTGGTCTTTACGACGACCCAACCCCGCGTCTCAACTCTTCGGAATTTCTTACTCAGGTGGCAGCCTTATCCGAAGAAATCGTCATTCGAGAAACCATCCTTCCTACAGTCAGAAATGTGGACATCCATATCAATGATGTCAATCAAAATCTTCGAATCTTACATAGCGGAGGCGTACTCGACTTTCAAACTGGGAAAGATGAAAGCCCGATCAAACAGACACCCTCATACCCCACACGCTTACTTGTGACACAGAGTAGTAACACTGAGAACGAGGGCGTAGTGGCCACGACGAGCGTTATCGGAATAGAACAACCTTGCAATAAAACGAACCTAATAAATTTTGATTGTGAAGGTTGGACTGGACAGAATTTTGTGATTGCTGGGGACAGTGCGGGCCACAACATCGTGATGTCTGTATTTCTTATGTCAATGAAGAGAGGAATTCGAATACCTGATCGATTATTTGGATTTTGCCCAGCCTACTGCTTAAGCTCGGGTATTTCACCTAGCCGACTTGTTAGCCTGGTAGGCCCATTTCTTAATTTCAGCGTCATGACGACATGCGAAGAAACAAAGGGACTGGGGAAGGTTGTGGTTGCAGGTGGCTTTACTGATGCGCCCAATGTGATAAGGGGAATAAACATGGACACGTTTGACGTCCAGAATACCAGCATAATGAGCCGCAAATCTCCTCTTACAATTTGTATAACAAACGAAGAATTGGTGCCAAAATATTTTGAACTGGATGAGCATACATGTGCAGTAGACGCCAACGCAGGGTCAATATTGATTTTCGACTATTCAAAAGAATCAAATCAAATTATCAATTCAAATCAAGTAATAGGCGATATTGGAAGCCTCTGCTACCTGGATTATACGAAATCACAGCTGTTGTCACTGGATTCAATCCGCCTCGGAGGACCGGGACTGTACGAGATGCCGACAAATATGTGTCCGCGAACGCCACTCAACAGCCTGCCGAATCCAGCAAGGGGAACGGAAAGACGTCAGAGGCAGAGAAGTCGACGGATGTGGCAGCAACAGAGGAGGACAACGACGCTGTTTTTCTTACCGCCTCGGAGGACCGTGACTGTACGAAATGCCGACAAATATGTAGACACCTTGCAACAGCTTGCCGAATCCAGCAACGTGGACGGGGAGACGTCAAAGGCAGACAAGTCCACGGATAAGGCGGAATCAAAAGAATAGCGACGCTGTTTTAAACTAATTATTGTTTATATTTTTAAATAGGTATTATTTTGATATACTAATTTTACAAAACTTTTTCGACTTGTCAAAAAAAAAAAAAATAATAATAATTGTATTGTAAGTAATACGACAAACAAATGTTTTTCATTAAATATTAATAATAATTGTAACTGCAATACCGCAGGTGTAGTGTATCTAATACAATGTACATGTGGATTGCAATATATAGGAAAAACATATCAAATGTTAAAAACTAGGTTTAGTCAACACATATATAATATACAGCATAATAGTCAAACTATATTTCATAAACATATGAGATTAATAGGACATGATATTAAAAACTGTAAATTATTTATTTTAGAACATATTATCGAAGAAAACATATCAATATTAAATCAAAAACTATTAGAAAAAGAAGATTTTTGGATTAAAACGCTTAATTCCATGTACCCATTAAAATTGAATGACGTGGTACAAGGAATTGGCAGAAGTAGAATAGTACACAATAAACAACTATATTATAATAATCCGATTAAACGCAAACCAAGAAGTCATGATGATAAAAGGAATAAGAAAAATAGAGTTAAAAATATTAAAAGAGATATGTATATAAATGAACAATCAGAAATATTAAAACAACTTTTAAGAGATAATAAGCTAAAAGATCTTTATGTAAATATAAGAAGTTTTTCTAAAGATATCATATGTTCAATAAATCAAAGATTAATTAACGAATATGATAGGCTAAGTTGTATAATAGACAGTAATTGTAATACAAAATACTATAATCGTACAATAAATGTTAATAATAACAATAGAAAATATACATTAACCATAAACTTCATTAATAAATGTATAGATAAGATAGATAGCTGGACTTTTAAATAATTCTAAAAGTAAAGAAATAATAGGTTCAGATTTAAGTAAATATCAGATCAGATAACTGAGTCTATGTATTTTATACTATATAAATCAAAAATAAAGATGAATAATAAATATTTATAAGACTTTATGCAATATAATTATATGAAGTTAAAATTTAAAATTGAAATTTAAAATAAAAGTCAATTTTTATGAATTGACTAATAAATAATAGACGTTGTATCAGAATAAGGATTATAGGTCATCAGGAGGAACTGCTATGCTTTCAGGTTTCGGCCCTAACTCCTCTACCCAACATAGCAGCGCGGCCAAATACATGTTAAGGACGTATTTCCTCTGATTACATTTGATTATATAGTATCTTATTCTAATAAAAAGCGTATTGTTTATTATCCATTCATAAAATTTTTCACTTAATAGTTAAAATGTATTTTTAACTATTAAGTGACTATTGTATTTTTAACTATTAACTATTGTATTTTTAAAATGTTTTCGCTTAATAGTTAAAATGTATTTTTAATAATAATTTTAGTTGATTTATATATAGTAAATTTAATATTTTAATAATATTTTGTTGATTTATAATTCTCCATTATAAGAAAAAGTTAATCAAATTTGATTGAAAATTAGCAAAAAATAATAATAATATCGTAGTAATAATAAATAGTTTCAGTATTTCTCATTGAGGTTACCGGGAAAACAAAGTCCATAAGTAAATAACAACTTGTCAATACGAGAAATCATATTATATAACTGAGTCTACGCATTTTATACTATATATAAATCAAAAATATAGATAAATAATAAATAATTATTTGTTATAATATTTATATTTATATCAAATCAGCTAACTGACTGATTATATTAAAAATATATATTTCTAAAATTAAAAATTATATTCCTACAATACGGTATAAGTTGTGACCGCCACTAGAACGAACAATTTGTAATTATAATAAAGAATTCAAATCAACATGTAAATATTATATTAGAAACATCATAAAATCAGAATGAAATTACAGAACTCTTAGTTTTTATAAACAAAATAAATGAATATATATGTACCCGTAATCTAGAATTAATTGGAAATTGTGAATTTAGGAAAATTCTATCACAAGGATATTAATATAGATTTAACAATAATGATAAAATTAAATTTTCAATTCGTTATATAATAACTGAAATTCTTACTATAGTATTCTGATAAATAGCAAAAGTTTAAGTACATCTAAGATTAAAATTAGGAAATATTTGATAAAATTAAAAAGAAAATGAAAAAAACAAACAATTATAAAAAGATCAAATTAATAAAGATATGTATAAAGAACTTACTAAATTAAAGCATAACTATATAATAACAACTATTGATAAAGCTAGTAATTACTTTGTCTTCATATGCAAAAAGCTTTATTAGGATATACTAATGAAAGAAGTTAATTATAATGATAATAAATACTTAACCTACAATCTTCTTCCATTTCAAATATATATTATTACAGGAACGAAGAAGAAAATATCCTTTATTTGATAAAAATTCTATATTTCGATAGCTCATGCTATCATCATCAGGATTACAAAAGAATTGTTTCACAATTTGTTTCCCATGTGTTTCCAACATTTATACAAAAATACAAGCATTGATGTGCCCCACATTTCTACTTGAAAGAAAAAGAAAATGCCGAGAAACAAAACAATCATACACTAAAATTTTACACACATTTTAAAAACAACAAAAAGAAAAAAAACGGAATCATAAAACAAAATAAAATTAAAATCATAAAATAAGTGACAAAAAATACGAATTTAATAATAAAAATAATGTAAAAGTCGAGTAATAAATTATAATTTAATCTAAACCAAAACAAAATAATACAATTAGAAAAAACAAACGAATTGAAAAAATTAAAATAATGTAATATTGAAATAATTAATTATAATTTAATTTAAGGTTATAATCGGATTTATTATTAAGCATTAAAATAGGTTCTATTTTAATAAAATACGATTCTTGAATAATGCGAGATAACAAGTTACTTTGAAATGATAAATTAGACGTATTTTTAAAATCAACGGAATGATTCAAACTCACAAAATGCTGAGCAACAGCACTAGAATTGGTCCCTTTACGCACATTATTATGTTGTTTAATACGCTTAACCAAACCTTGACCCGTTTGGGTCAAGGTTTGCATTTGTTATTTATAGCATTATTTAATTTATATAAAAAAATCATTAGATATATGAAAAAAACAATTTTTGGAAAAGAAAAATAGAATGATATTTAATAGAAGAAATTAAACGAAATTCGTTAGAAATTGCAAATTTTAAAATCAGATTACTTACATGCGAGGCACATCTAGAAAATTTAAAATTCTTAAAATTCTTTCTTCGGAGTTAGAAAAGACTTTTATTTTCTCAGAAAACACTATTTATAATTTAGACAATTTCCTTAATTAAAACGTTAAATTAATGAGTAAAGATGCTGATATTCCCAATGTTTTGAACAAAACCATCATTAGTGTTAACAAATAATTTGATGAAGAGGATTTGGTCGTATCCAAGGCTGATAAACAGAACAAGTTTGTTGTTTTGTATAAGGAATAATATACGCGAATGGGTCTTTAATTACTAAATTGCCATAAATTTGTTCGATTAAATAATGATCCTACAACTACTCGACAATGTGAGTTTAATAGATTCCTACGGCAGTTGTTTTCTAAAGGAAAAATTTCTGATAAGTTTCGTAAATATTTTCATTCAAAAAATGCTAAACCAGGATTTTTATACTTATTGCCGAAAACTCACAAAGTTTAACCCTGTACAAGACTGATTGTCGCCTCATATTCTACTTTTTCTTATAATTTGTTTTATGTTTCTGTTTTTTTTTCTTTCTTTTTGTTGTTTTTAAATAAATAAATAAAGACTTTATTAAATACACCAAAATATAGCATGCAAGAATGAAAAAAGGTAGGTCATAACCAACTTAGATAAAAAATGACAAAATTTTCCTTCGTTTTTTTTTTCATCTTCCCTTTCTCTTTCATGGCCTCAGGTCCAGGGGGATCTGAGCCCCCCAACCGATCCAACACGCCGCCTTCCGACTGAACCACCCGGGGTCTTTCACCCCCCCCCGAAGAATCCAATCGGCGCGGACTATGCTTGGTAAACGAGAGACGAGGAGCTTAAGAAACCTTAGCCTTTGCTCTGGGGGACGTCCTCTTGCGAAGAAGACTAATCCCGAGATAGCCCAAGTGCCCCAAAGGCGCACCTGGGCTTTCCCTTTCAATGACAGATGCTGAGCCCGTTTCAGGGCCCACCTAGCTTTCTTCAGGATACGTTTGAGTCTATCCAGGTCAGCTTTCGCCGACCAGTTCACCGTAACGGTGAACCCCAGACTTGTGAAGGTGGGAAGTGGTTCAGAGGCAAATATGGAGGAGGGCGCAGAGAGTGCTAATCTCTTAAGTTTTTCCTTTGTAGCAGGGGTGCCATCAAAGACGACCACCTGCGATTTAGCTGAGTTTAAAATAAGATTGCATATGGGTAACTGATCTTTTAATCTTAAAAAAAACGGCTGATGTCAGAGACTACGTCTTTACACCTGTGTCCAGTGAACAGGGTTGTGGTGTCATCAGCGTACACCACAAGACGTTGTTCGCGTTTAAATATTTTGAATAGTTTAATAGAGCCAGCAAGATATAAGATAGGAGAAAGTGGGCACCCTTGAGGTACACCCGTAATAGGGTAGAACTGACGCGCATCAGGGTCGTCTTCATAGTAAAATCGCTTGGTAAACAACAGGATCTCCACTCTGTTCACAATTCTCGCAGGCAACCCGAGGGACCTGAGAGAAGAGATCACAAAATGAATGGATATGCGGTCAAATGCAGCAGAAAAGTCAAGGAAAACAGCCACAACTAGACGACGGCTATTATCTGACAAAATTGCTCCACCTCACCAACTGCTGAATGGACCGAGCGACCTTTGACGAACCCATGAAAACCTGAAGGGATCAAATTACGCCTACTTAAATGGTCGCGGATTTTACGCGCAAGCGCTTTTTCGTAAATCGACACGAGGGCATTTTGAATCGAAATGGGTCGCAGATCTTTAGGGCATGAGCAGGATTTTTTCTTAGGAATAAAAACACGCTTACTAATATTGATACTTGCTACATCGGATGGGGAGGCTAAAAGCGTTGTGACGGCCACCTTTCTTCTCTGATCAGCTGTCAAAAGCTGACAGACCCGAGAAGAAAGTGGAACGACGGATTTGGAGATGCCCGGGAGTGGACCCCATAAGTTAAGGATATCCGTAACAGATAGATCCCTACTCCTGAAGTTACACCAAGGCGGGATTGGTTGAGGTGATAGAGTGGCTCCATAGTTGTGTAGGGCTAGTGACTCCTCCAAAACTTTATCAAGGCCTACATTCCCTATCCAACCCAATGCTCTATCCTTCCAGCAAACAAACTTCTCCTTCTTGAAAATCTTCCAAAAGGAAGACTGAGAAGGATTAAGGCGAGCGATACTCGTCCTATCCCTACTCAGCTGGAACCTGTATCTAGTGCTCCAGTATTCATTCGAGAGGGCCTGTTTGGCGGAAGCAGAGAGATTAGGGAGGTTCAGTAATTTTGCTAGGGCCTTGAGTTTCGTCGGAGTGGGATTGTATATACGACCTTTATAGGTAGTCGATAGAATCGCGGTAGCTTGCGAAAAGAGGTAGGTATTAAATTTGGTAAGACTCTTATTTTCTATTCGGGGAAAGAGTCGGATAGCCGCCTGAAAGAGAGCCACTCTGATTGGATCAAAGTGAAACCTCCTTCGAAGCAACGTATCCTTCTCAATTCTCCAACGAAGTAGGTCATGAGAGGTGGACAATTGTTTGCGCGACTGCTCGGTACAGATGAGTTTAAGCAACCACCTCGAGTGAAGCAGTAAAATGTCAAGGATTGAATTTGTAGATGTGCAATGAAAGGTTAGGGAGGGTGGTTAATAATCAAGATAACCGTTCCTAGTTCTGCGAAGTGCTGCTTTGATCCAACGACAAGTTCTGTCGTTGGAGTCTCCAAGTACCATGTCATAGCCGCTGTCAATAATACTATCCAGGAGGTCACGGTTCTTGTGAATCTAACCTGTTCGAATATAGACATTGGCTAGACTGAGGCGTTTACCGTTCTTACTGAGTGAAACTACCAAGCAAGACAGGGCTGTACACGAGAAATTTAATAGGAGGGAGGACCTTAAGGAGCACTTAACTAAGATCATGGGTCCTTTAGATGTAGAGGAGTGAGGTGGGGTTATGTACGGAGTATAGTGGGAACAGATGTGCTTTGGAATCAATCGAGTAATGTCCTAGGGGAGACGGATAGACCGCATCTCCTGAAGGACTATAACATCTGCATCTCTATCGGAGGGAAGTCATTGGGTAGAAGCACCTCCCGAATTCCACTGAAGGATACTCAGTGAAAAAGGCTCAGGTTTACTCACCATTGTGTCAGATACGTAGGACGGGAGAAGCCAACCTAGACAAAGCTAGGTGCGGGAAGGTTGTCATTCCCACCACTAGCCCCATCCAGAGTCGGAAACATCTGGGCAATATCTTCATTTCCCAGGATAGAGGAGGCGAAGCCTTTCTGCTTCAGCAATTTACCAACCTTCAGAGGCAGAACTGTTCGGGCCGAAGCCGCTCTTTTTTGGATTGAGGCATTATAAGTTATGGCGCCATCGGCGGCGTATTACCAGTGCCCAGAAGGGCCATTAGCAGGGGCCAATCATTCGTTCAATCTGCGATAAAATGAACTTCTTGTTCGAATCAATTAATTGTAAAATGTCCTTATTTGACATTCTGTCTTATGAAGAAGCTACTGTTGAAAAACCGGAAGAAGAAATCGACAAAATTGGACGACAGGAAAAGTGGTTTTGATACGCTTTGAAAAACTTGCAGCGCCTAGCCCACGCTGGGTGGTCACCCGATCAATTATGACAGGCTGGGGAAGCAACACATTTATCTTCATTCAGCATACTTTCGCAGGACACGCTGCCACAAACACCACATATTTTCGGGGCTGAGCAGGCGGACCCCCAGTACCCCCATAAGTGGCACACATTGCAATGGGGTGCGTCCTATCACCCTGCTCAATAAGCGTAAAACGTAGATTATACCCTAAGAAAGGGTTCGACGCCGACTTCGTAAGCACAAGTCCGTGATCAATATCCACTGCGCCAAAAGCAATAGGTAATTCCAGCCCAGCCTTGGACTTGACAGTCCGCATTATTGAGTTTGAAGGTCATTTTAAGCAGACTTAGGTCCTCATCCTCCAGCTAAGGCGAGAAATTGAATATTTTAATAATCGACTGAATAGGCTTTAATTGTAATGAACACAAATGGGTTAGGTTCTTTGCAAAGTAAGACTCGTATTCACTCATAATATCTGCGTTAGTAAACGATATCTTTATATTTGCCTCGTACATACGTACAGAGTTGAAGACCACTCTGTTACAGTACAATTTAACGAAGTCTCTTAAAAAGTAGTTAAATAATTTATGCCTCTCCAGAGGCTTAGTGAACATTATTAGGGCCAAATTGTGTAGTTTAGGTATAGGGGGAAGTACCCCAGAGTCATTAGCAAAATTTGGCAACAAAGCACTTACCTTATCGTCTTTATTTCGATTGGAAGAGTACAAATCTATACCTTTTGCAGCAATTTCCCCTTGTAAATTGTGAAAATTAGCATTGGAATTAGAAGCCTTTGAAAGTTCCGACAAGATTTCGCTACTGCACATTTTTTAGTATTCTGTAGCAAATTGCAAATGCGTGACGGTGCACGCTTACATGACCACAGCAACAATAAAAAACAAAAATCTAAATCGTGTGTCGAGGAGGTGGGTACGGAGGCGGCATTTGAATGCAATAAAGGAGAGAGCGCGGCGGACGTCGAGTGGGAGCTGATTCCAGGCGACTGAGACGGCGACGAGAAAAGATCGGAGACCGTAGTTCTTAGCGTAATTGGGAACGTAGAGTAAGAGGGAATTACGGGAACGCAGTGATAGAGAGAGGTGGGACGAGCGTCGTCTAAGACGATAGGGAGCAGACGGCTATGAGACAAAAAGTTACGCGAAGGCGGAGTTGTATGCGGATGTGGATGATGGGCCAGGAGAGTTGGGCAAGATATGTGGATGTGTGGTCAAAGCGACGGAGACGTAGGAGCACTCAAACGGCGGAATTGATGATGCTTGTAGGGGTATGATATTGGATTTTTGAGAATTGGCGAAGGCTGAGACAGTAATCGATTTTAAGGGAAAAAACGATGAAAGAAGAGATATACAGGAACGGAAGTCGCAGGTACATCTGTCTTTTTAATATTTTAGAAAGAAATTTATTGTTACAAAGAAGGAAAAAATGTCAACTTTATACAATTGTTACTCCCTTAGCGAGGTTACTCCGAGCACTAGAACTGGAGCACTAGAACCTGTATCTAGTGCTCCAGTATTCATTCGAGAGGGCCTGTTTGGCGGAAGCAGAGAGGTTAGGGAGGTTCAGTAATTTTGCTAGGGCCTTGAGTTTCGTCGGAGTGGGATTGTATATACGACCTTTATAGGTAGTCGATAGAATCGCGGTAGCTTGCGAAAAGAGGTAGGTATAAATTTGGTCAAACTCTCATTTCCTATTAATGGAAAGTGTTGGATAGCCGCTTGAATGAGGGCCACTCTGATCGGATCAAAGTGAAACCTCCTTCGAAGCAACATATCTTCCTCAATCCTCCAACGAATTAGGTCATGAGAGGTGGACAATTGCTGGCGCGACTGCTTCGTGCAGAAGGGAGTTAACAACCACCTCGAGTGAAGCAGTAAAATGTCGAGGATAGAATTTGTTGATGTGCAATGAAAGGTAGGTGACGGAGGTTTGTGAATAAGATAACCGTTCCTAGCTATGCGAAGTGCTGCATTGATCCAACGACCAGTTCTGTCATTGAAATCTCCAAGTATCATGTCATAACCGCTGTCAATAATACTATCCAGGAGGTCACGGTTCTTGTGAATTTCCCCTGGACGGATGTAGACATTGGCTAGACTTATGCGTTTTTCGTTCTTACTAAGTGAAACTACTAAACAAGAAACGGCTGGACATGAGTAGTTTAATAGGAGGGAGGATCTTAAGGAGCACTTAACTAAGGTCAAAAGTCCTTGAGATGAAGAGGAGTGAGGTGGGGTTATGTACGGAGTATAGTGGGAACAGATATGCTTTGGGATAAATCGAGTAATGTCCTGGGGGAGACGGATAGACCGCGTCTCCTGAAGGACTATAACATCTGCATCTCTACCAGATAGAAGTCTAAGGGCGGAAGCACCTCCCGAGTTCCACTAAAGGATATTCAGTAAAAAAGGCTCACGAGTACTCTGCATTGTGATGGATTAGTTGGATGGGGGATTGCCTACCTAGACAAAGCTAGGTGCAGGAAGGTTGCCCTTCCCACCACTAGCCCTCCAAGGAAGGTACTTGCCCCTGGGCAGTATCTTCATTTCCCCTATTAGTCTTCTGTTGGATTAGCTTCCCAATCTTGAGCGGGGGAACGGCATGGGCTGAAGCCCCTCTCTTTTTCGACTCCGGAACCGAGGAAACAGGAAGCACAGGATTAGTCCCGATAACGGTTAGGATAGAGCGTACTAACTCCTCCATCTGCCGAAGAGCATTCGAAGTCTTTAAGTCGATAATCCGTAGAATGTCAGCGTCATCCATACGTGGAGCTGCAGCGACCGCGAAGGACTTGCCCGGATTGGGCGGTTTCAACAAGAATAATTGTATATATTCTTTGAATAGAGAGCATTTCCTGCTCCAAGCAGGATGGCACCCCCCGCAATTCGAGCAGGAAAGGGGGGCCTCGCAGCGATCGGTAGTTGTAAGAGAAGGACAGCTGGTGGAGCTACAGACCCCACACGAAGGGGTCCCACTGCAGCTGGAGGCCCAGTGTCCCCATTTGTGACACCGGCTGCAGTGGGGATAGGTCAGATCATCCCTCTCTGTGATCGTGAATTTAATATTGAAACCCATTAAGGGCTTCGACGCAGAATTAGACAAGGATTCAGCAATATTTACGGGAGCATTGCAAAAGCCAACCGGGATAGGGTTCCCGTCCCTACCCCGGATTGACCTCAGATTGGTGACCTTGAATTTAGCCATAAAAGAACGTATATCTTCTTCTTCCATTGAACAGGGAAGATTAGAAACTTTTAGTGATGCTAGTATAGGCTTGGATGAAATTTCACCATATTCAGCTAAATTGGCGGAGAAGTACTCCATGTAGTTTGCGGCAAGGTCATTCGAGACAAAAGAGATTTTCACTCCGCAAGGTGTAACCTAACAGAGTTATATAGAACCCTGTTCTGAAACTGTTTGTGAAGTATCTCAAAAATTTGTTGTAGAGATCGTGTTTTTCAATCGGTTTCTTAACTTTAATTATCAGCAAATTCTTTAATTTAGGAATGGGGGAAGCACCTCCCCATCACCTGAGACCATAGAAAAATTACTAACCTTGTTACTTGGATCTGTAGTTAGATTTACCTTTAATTTGTCTTTTTTTTGTAGGATTATCGTTGATTTTTGAATGATTTTTGCTGCTATCGTTTGATAGCTCCGAAATTACTTGTACACTACACATTTTTTTATGTTGTTTTTAAAATGTGTAAAATTTTAGTGTTTGATTGTTTTGTTTCTCGTTATTTTCTTTTTCTTTTAAGTAGAAATGTGGGGCACATCAATGCTTGTATTTTTGTATAAATGTTGGAAACACATGGGAAACACATTGTGAAACAATTCTTTTGTAATCCTGATGATGATAGCATGAGCTATCGAAATATAGAATTTTTATCAAATAAAGGATATTTTCTTCTTCGTTTCTGTAATAACTATATATTTAATTATAATGATTTAAATATAAACACAACATCTGAATGCAGTGATTTAAGTTTAGAAACAATTATTACAAGTGATTGTTCTATAATGAATAAAAAGGGTATAAAAATTGAATCAGATAATAAAACGATACCTATATTATATTGGAATCCAAAATTACATAAAAATCCAATAAAACCTAGGTTCATATGTAGTGTTTTTAAATGTACATTAAAACCACTTTCTGTTTATATGAATAAAATAATTAAAGAAATTAAAACACACTTCAAGAAATAAACACTATTTCAGTATTAATTCTACAAAAGAATTTTTAGAACAAACAAAAGGAATAAATTTTCAGAATATAAATACGTACGATTTTAGTACGCTTTATACAAATCTAGATTTAGTAGATATTAAAGAAGCGTTAGTAAAATTAATTAATCTTATATTCGGAAAAAGATATATATATATATATATATATATATATATATATATATATATATATATATATATATATATATTATATTATATATATTATATCTTATAATAGCTATAAGTTATAGCATTAAGGAATGAAATGACAACTATATAGGCTTAAATTTAAATACGTGATTGGTTGTCGGTCATAGAGACTGTAATAGAGGAGACAGGATTGATAATTTCTTGGCCTATGTCTGCTCGTCAAAAAATTAAGTAGAGTTTATCTTCCGAATAATCACATTATTGCAGTAACCGAGATGATCTAAATTCCTGTGTACAGTTACATTGTCAAGCCATTGACAATCTATTCAATCTTGCTGATCCAAGCTTCTACGTCGGTTTCTCCGATGTAAGTTCGTATAATGTCCGTTATTCTAAACTTGCTAATATTGATGTGAACATGCTTGGGTTCAGACTGTGCTTAATCGACTTAATGTGAATAATGTCGATAAAAATTTGTAATTAGTATTGAATTGTTATAGCGACCTTTCTGCATACGCTTATATTGCTACCGTGATAATGGCAATAGCAAAACAAACATCGAGGAAGTCTACAGGTGCTAAGGCACCGAAGAAGCGGTTGGCTGCAAAGACTGTAAGAAAGAGAGCACCTGCAACTAGCGTAATCAAGAATCTTCATAAGTTAAAGTCGGGTGCCCAACGGCCGGATTGAAACTATGAGGTTTCTTGATACCGCCATTTGCATGTACGTTCTTCCTTGTAGTCTTTATAGCTAATTGCATCCTCAGTGCCATACCACCTGTAGACTTCCTCACTATTTGTTTTGTTCTTAGCGATAAGGTCACCTAACCAGAAGTTGTCCAAAATTTTCAAATATAGATCGAAAAGCCGACGGTGGATAAGGATTTCCGGTGCTGACTTCAGCGAAATGAGTATCACATGCAACTTTCAGACAATTAGCATCCAGGTGAACAGCCATGCGGTTATAGCCCTAGTGTATACAAGCAGCAGTCACACTATAGTAGCATTTAATCTTGTAAATTCATGAGGATGAGCTGCTTTGTTCAGAACAATGCCCCACGTAACGGCTAGATATTTGGGCTATTCAAATGTCGAGTTTCATGTATCTAGCACCGTTATTACTACCACAGATTCTTAATTCTTCTACGTATGTTTGCGAAGGATATATCTACAAAAGTTCAAATAACGTTTCCATTTCTTTGTACATACAACCTTTAATTGTATTCAAAATATTAAATCGTGAAAGTTCGTTTAGCAATTGACATCTATTAAAACGATTCTCAACTTATAACGTAAAGATGAATTTTAAATTTTCAGGAAATATATTTTTACAAGAGCATACATGCATACCAAATAAAATATAAATTAAATAATAAAATTTTACGAATTGCCATAATATGTAATTAACATTTTTATTTAAATGATTTCTTCAACATCATTTAAATAATTTTATAGACACACATTTTAAACTAGGGTACTATAAAAATAGCATGAAGCAAACAATTGTAAATATTAAATTGAAATAGAAATCATTAAAGCATTGTTAAAAATAAATTTAAACTCTTAAAAGGGAAATCTTTATGGGTAGTAAATAATATACTATTGGTTATAATAATGAATTTAGCTAGATAATTAAATCAGTAAATAATATACTATTTGTAATAATGAATTAAGCTAGAAAATTAAATTTTATTAGAGGAAATAAGTCATTAGCATGTATTTGGCCACGTTGCTATGTTGGGTCGAAGAATAAGGGCCGATACATAAAAATACCATGAGATAAAAAATCATTAGATAAAAAATATTTTTAAATTTATTCAATAATTTATTTCTTTGCGGACACTACGTCCTTCAAGTGGTTAATGGATTTATGCAAAGTAGTTAATGTGCGATGCATACAAAGAAGTAACATCTAAGCTAGCTGTTGTGTACAAGGATGGTATATTTGCTCCTAGTTGGCCCTTTGATGTTTAGTAGTAGACCATCGGTGCTCGAAAGATATGATGGTTAATTTTTTAAACAGGGGCTGTAGTATTAAATGCAAATAATTAGAAACTTTACCGTCGCTGATTCGTAGTTGCTGACTATCGGTCGTCTTCGTGTTAGTTGAAATTGTTGGTGAATGTGAGATAATATATTGAAACAAACAATACAAGGGTTTGTAACCTTGAGCTCAGTTCGCTATTCAGCAACCAGATATCTCTACAAAGTCAATGCAATTGGTAGTAATTTTATCAAATATTATGCTAGTATCCAATAAACTATGAAGTTGACTTTTGCTACGCTGCTACAACCTTCGTTAAATCGGTGCATAACTACGTAGAGTACTCGAATTTCACGTAGACAGCTTTCGTTATACTATTTGATAACAAGGATTATGGTCATCAGATATAAGAAAGGAGCGTGACTCAGTGCGTTCATAAATTAAGAACATAATTCGTCAATTACGAGTTTGATCATTAAGAAACGAGAGTTATATATTTTACTAATAAAGCGCATGGTTCGGAGCATTTTCTTATTCCAAAATATTAGGCCAAAATTACCTTAGCTGCATCAATTCGAAATCAGGCTGAATCCTGATAGCATATCGGTTCTCCTGATGACCTCTAATCCTAATTCGGATACAACGTTGCTATTTATTAGTCAATTCATAAAAATGACTTTTATTTTCAATTTCAAATTTTTATTTTAACTTTATATAAGTTATTTAAAATCTTATAACAATTATTTATTATTTTGAAACGGAATGAGACATTCTCGGGGGAATAATTATTTTTGCATCTAAATGCCATTCCCAGAAAAAAGAAATTGAATATTTCTTCGATATTTCGTTCGCTAACCGCGGACATTATCAAGAATTATGGTAAGTAGTTATTAGTTAGCAGCTAAGAATTTCAAACTGTTTGAAATTCTTAGCTTTTATGCTAAGAAAATTTTTATGTATGGATAAAACATATTCTAATGCTTTGTATTAGAATAAGTTACACCAACTAATAAAATTTCATCAGAGGAGATACGTCATTAGCGCGTATTTGACCCCGCTGCTATGCCGGGTCGAAGAATAGTGGTCGAAACCTGATAACATTGCAGCAGTACCTCCTGATGACCTCTAATCCTATATCTGATACATCGCCTATTATTTATTAGTCAATTCATAAAAATTGACTTTTATTTTAAATTTCAATTTTAAATTTTAACTTGATATAATAATAATTTGTATAAAATCTTATATAATTATTATATAAGATTATTAGACGCTATTTATCAATGTTGCTTTATGTAATCATGTCAAAATTATATAAAGATAACAGAAATAAAATTTATTTATTTATATTTTTATTAATATATCGTATAAAATACGTAGACTCAGTTATCTGATCTGATTTGTAACTATCAAAGTAACTATTTTCGTAAAAATTAACGAAACAAAATATCGCGATCTGCTAATAAAGTTTTTTTTTAATAAAACGCCTTAACAAACTTACTTTTTCTTATCAATATAATTAAAATTTATAAACTTGCTTTAAATTGTCTTCGTCACGGAGACAAGATTACCAGAATGAAATGATGATCTCGTTTGACGAGACAATTGTTTTTCTAAAACTAATTGACTTGTATAAATCACATGTTCAACTTTATTTTATCAGCCACCTGATTTACATCCAACGATTTTTAAAACAAGATAATATAAGGGTAATATGCTTCTACTCATTTTGAAAAATAAAATTTATAAAGCTTAGATCACTTAGACATTAAGATTATAGTGACCGGGTCACGTATTATTCACTAAATCATATTTTGGAAGATCACTTTTGCAACGTGTTAGCGCGTTTAATGTAATCTCATGTCCGCTAGATTTAAGGTTCGAGATTGCCTTGGATACTACCATCAGATAAATATGCCTTTTTATGGCAAAGCATTCTTGACCTAAACAGTATGTAAACGATAATAAGGTGGTATTTTGCAAACACAGACAGATATTAGAGTGAGCATGTAGATGATGCACGAAATGCGAAATGAGGAATGCACTAACAACAATTGAGGTCTTGCGTGTTGTTGGTATAATATAGTGTGCTGTTTTATCTATAATAAACGGATGCATTGATTACAATTAGGATATTAATAGAATTTTGATTATATAATTATTACTATAAAAATAATATTATATATGGTAAAATACGAATAGTTTTATTACTTTGTATACTTATTGTTATGTGTGCGTTGTAAAGCTTACAGCACTGGTATTACGTTTACATAACGTCCTTGTCTTGTTATTATTTAATAAAATAATAAAAACGGAAATGGGTAAAAATAATAAAACATTAAAATATTCATTTATGGAAATTCTTTAAATACTAAAAATTAAACAAATAAAATGTTTAGCTAGATGCATATAAGTCTGCGTGCGTTAGTTTATTCGTTGCTATTTTCCAAATCATCCACTTTGCTAAGATCAATATCGTGACCGGTTATACGACGATACATATCTACTATATCATTGCAGGTTGTTTCAAAATGACTTGTAGCATCATATGATTTGCTGATAAATAGCTAGATTTGAAAGAGAAAACGATACTTTAAGGTTTTTTAAGAAAGTTAGAAAATAATTATTGGTGCAAAAATTTTTTAATTTAATCGAAAAGTAAGTTAGCTCGGTTATTAATAATATATAAAGTTGAACTAAAAATTCAAATAACGCGGTAACGATGTAAATTGATTTGCAGTAATTAAATTGTATTAGAAGTTAGATAACGTATGTGGAGTAAATAATTTAAATTAGCAGAACGATTAATTGCGAATAAACATCATATGCACTGTCGAATTTAAGTCAACATTAATGTCGTTAATCTAAAACAATAATGACATGGAATTTGCTCCAGATTTCAAAAGTGATTATATTGACTGATCTTTATTTTATTATCATTACATACAACTTAAGAGGCAAGATCTCATAGAAAGTTGGATCACGTGAAATAAAAACTGAATAATGAAGAAAAACAATCATGAAGATAAATGCTAGACTGAAGTAACTGACGTAGTCTGCACTTGGAGGAAAATTTACTAGGGTTGTTGATTATTGTGGCAGGTACATAAAAAAGAGAAATTTATTTTGAGTGGCAAATGCGTGCAGATAGCGCGTTTACGAGCCAACTAAAAATGATGAAAAAATGATCAAACTGATAAAAAAATATTCCCGCAGACGAATTCTGAATAGAATGAACAAGGAAATTGAGCGGATGTGCCAAGGAAGCTAATTCCAAGCAAAAGAAACAGATTCAGGAAAGGAACGGATGTGGTAATTTGTAGAATAAGGTAGAGTATAGAGGAGAAGGAAATGAGATGATCTTAAGGATAAAGAAACATGATGAGATTAATCGAGATATAGAGGATGTAAGTATAAGGGGAATTGGGATGCAGTACAGGATGGGTCAGGAGAATCAAACGAAACTGGACACGATGGCTAATTGTGGGATGACTAGAAAGATTGAAAATATGTTGAGATATGTGGTCAAAACGACAGAGACGTAGGAGTACGCGAACGGCTGAGTTTACAATATGTTGGGAAGGTTGGATAGTAGTTTTGAGAGAGTTGGAGAACAGGCTAAGGTAATAATAGATATAGGGAAATAAAGAGTGAAAAAAGGGAAAGACTGAAGCAAAAATCGATCAATCTATGATCGGCCAATATCAAGGAGTAGCAGGAACGAGGAGTGAACTTTATCGGAAACACATGGTTTGAGAGAAAGATGGTTGCCAAAGTGGAAACTATAGTTCCAAAATCGTGCGATCGACCATATATAGTTACAGTCTTTATGGTAGGCAGAAGTGATCTTTGTAAACGGTATATATGTTCGCGGAGACCGATTGTGCTACTTAAATTGAATGTTCATAAATAGGTATGCTCGGATGTGGTAAGAGTCCTCTACACGAACATCAAATCAACCAGCTTGAGTGAAATTTTAACTGGACATACTTAAAGTGTTTTTATAAGTTCGATATAAGTTCATACAACACGGCAGTGACTGTGTTGATTTAACCAAACCAGTAGCCCTACGTAATACTCTTTCAAAGTGTTGCATATCCTTGTGAAATTGTGGGTGAGTGACATGAGACGCGTATAGCATGAGTGACAATAGAAGAGCGCTATATAAAATACGAAAGCTATGACAATCAAGTTGACCAAAAGAACGTTTTCGTAGTACGAATAGTCGCATGCATCTGCTAGACGAAATCAATACTTGAAGTCGAGTGCTAAGATCATGACAAACCATAACTTCGAGATCTCATATGCTAGAAACTTGCTTTATGTATGATTCTTTAAGGTATAGCTGCCTAGTAACATTTTGTTACCTATGTGTAAGTAATTGCATTTTGAACCGTTTAATAACAACCGTCTAGAATAGCACAATGACACTATCACAATATAGTGAAGACTTTTTATCACAAGATAAAAAGTATTTATCTTATATAAATATTAATATTTCAATCAATCAAAATCATTCATTATAAAAAACCAGCTAAATTTGCTTACAAGTTTACATTGTTTGAAATAAAAATAAAAATAAGTAAATATATAATTTGGCAATACAAAAAATATTGATTAATAATTTTAAGCTTGGATCTTAAAACTTTTCAGGTGGTTTGTATGAAGTTTCGGTTAAACTCCTAGTTGAAATTAATATCGAATATCGATTTCACATTAAAGAAACTGTATTTTTAGAAAATTATCTAGTGGCTCAAACGGTGTACAGGAAATACGACTATATGGATGCTATAGAAGATGCGGAGATCACTTGATGGTCCGCGAATAAATAATGGATATAAAAATGTTAGTACTGAGAGAATAAATGAAAATACAGTGTGTATAGATCAGTTGATAAACATCCAGGTGATTTAAACTTGCGAAATAGAACAAAGTTTGCGAAAGGCACTTTTTAAAAACAGCAACAAAGTTTGCTAGCCAAAACAAATTGGCCTTAAATGGAACACAAAAAATACATACACATTCGACGCATAGAAGACCAAAGTTTGTTAAATTATATTCGTTACATTTTTAAGATACATATGAACAGTTTTTGATTTTTCCATGTTAACTTTTAATACATTTAACAATTTTTCATTAAAAATTTGTCTTGGCTATTACAAATTCTTACAATTTAAAGATATAAAAAGAATGATTTCGGAAGAACGATTTGGGAAGAACGATTTCAGGAGATCGCTTGATTTTAACTCTCGTCACTTTCTTATATCCAGTCTTTTGTTGCTTACGATTGACTATTGCGTGTCTTTTTGCTTTCTCGTCAAAATCCTTTCTTCTTCCTTTCCAGCACCTTGTGAATTTCGCCGCGCCTATCCTCTTTTGCCTTCGCCATTTCTATCACATTAATCTTGCCTCTCTAAACTCAACTGGCTGAATATGATAAACCTCATCCTATTCCTTATCCTTTGTACCACTTTTCGACTCCTTTTGCCAAACTCGCCTACTTATCTGCATTTTCCTACACTTTCTGAATCCCGCCTTACCTCCATAAATCTTCGTTCATGTGAATCTATTTTTCTCCATGTTCCGTCATTTTCCTCAACTATGGCCAACGTTCCCTTTCTATTGCCGCTCATCTTCTTTGAAATAGACGGCCTTCCCCATATGCTCAACCGTCTTCTTTCTATCCTTCAAACGCTGATTCAATTATTCACACTCTTTTAAACTCTCCCACACATCAACATCAACCTATTAACATTGTTCATACTTTTGATCTTTATATGTATTCTATTTTGGTTGTTGTAAAACTGTAAATTTGTAATTTAGTGGACTTGTAAATGGATGTATATTCATAATAGCCACTTTAATAAACCTGTACTACAGGGATAGTCCGGAAAAATATTTTACACATCGGAGAGCAAGCACTGATAACTTGTACATGTTTATACTGATTGATATCATTAATACTATTTTGATGATAATGGCGATAATTGATCTACATATATACTACACCTGCTTAACTAAATCCCTTCAGCATGCTTGGAATTACGTTCATATCGCATGCAAATATGACCCAAAATGGTTTGTTAAGCTCGAAGATGAACTAGATCTCAATTTAAATGTCTACTCACGATTGAATCCTTGCTAAATGATGTTATTTGCAAATTATGTAATTTGCCTGTAAGCATGAGTGGCTTTACCATTTTCGAACCATGTCGCAATTTGTCTACGAATTATGAAAACTCAAAAGAATTTTGTTCTGTATTTTTAAAAACAATCAAAACAACGAAGACATGCAGAAACGTCAATCTGTGTATCACTTGACTTTGATTTCAATCAAAGCCAACGATTTCGTGATTTAGACAGTTTATATATAGTCAGTTAGGTGAAAGTGTTCAAAATGCATTAGATCATATATCTGTTTGTGGTGGGTCATCCCGGCTTACTGCATATCCGTAGATTATTAGAACTACATTAAATAGTATTTGTTTATAGCCGAAATCGCAACTGATAAGGACAATTAGCTAGTGACGATTCAAAGCGAATAATCAAACTCAGTATTATGCATTATCCTGAAAATACGGCTATCTTTCGCTACTTGAGCATAATCGTGTCCGTGACTTCTAAGCTAAAACAATCACGATAGTACCAAAACGTGTGAAAATTGAGACCACATTGCAATAAAAAAGTTCTTAAACAATTTTTTAATCTATGAGTACAACTCCTGATAGAAATGATCGTATTGGCATTGTATGTAACGGTTTTTATGATAGCAATACTGGGCGCACTTTCTTGAATATGTATTTTTAATATAATGCGTCAGTAAATGTCACAAAATCGTTAGACTTCGCGTTCAGTTTCCACACACGCAACATAAATTTGAAAACTATAATGATCTTGTCTGAGATATAAAGCAATCACTGTTTCTACCGTTTATATAATCGAGATATATTTATCATGTTCATCCGCATTGGTCCTGTCACGAAAACTAGATATTAAAACAACCGAAGCACATGCTTGTGAAATCATCAAGTTACACAAGTCAACTGAAACGATACTCATACGTCGCTTATCCATGAGCATTAGAATACTAAGGTTTGCTATGCAAACCACCGTGGTACGATATAATTAGAAACCAATAGATGATCAAAATTGAAATGGCAAGACGCCCCGCATGAGGTAGAAAATTTATTGAATTTTCGATTCCAGTTTGGAATCATCATCAGAAATCTGAAACAAGTAAAATGTTAAGGATATAAAAAGAAAACACGTAAAAACAAAAATGCACATTAGGTAGGTCATCACGTTGTGCTGCCAGGTCTACGCATGTGTTAGCAAACTTTACAAAGAACTCAATCCCTATTTAGAATTAAACGGTAGCCATCATTCTCATTTAAGCCCGGCTTCAATTCTTCAATCAGGAGTGACTCGCATATTCGCCTTTCAAATTTTCTTTGGACAGAATAGATAACTTTAACATTTGATAATGTTAAAGTTATCTATAATAACTTTAACAGAATATATAACTTTAACATTTGATAATGTTAAAGTTATCTATTCTGTCCAAAGAAAATTTGAAAGGCGAATATGCGAGTCACTCTGGATTGAAGAATTGAAGCCGGGCTTAAATGAGAATGATGGCTACCGTTTAATTCTAAATAGGGATTGAGTTCTTTGTAAAGTTTGCTAACACATGCGTAGACCTGGCAGCACAACGTGATGACCTACCTAATGTGCATTTTTAATCATGTGCATCACTTAATGATGTGACCTAATGTGCATCACTTAATCATGTACCCAACTTAATGAAAATCCCGAAAGGCAACAGAGCAAAATATTTCGTTGGCCAGGAAAAAATCTTCTCACTAAATTTGTAGAAGAATCTCCAAGGTGGGAAGTCAAACTGTCTTACATTTATGATTAGAGTTTTGTCAACTTATTCAAAACATAACCTCAAAATGTACAAAAGATTACATATAAAAACTAAAAAAAAGTTTGAATTTGTGGAATATAGGAAATATTACAGTGAACTTATAAACGAAACCAGATTTGTACAGTAATTGAGAAGATCTAATTCCAGACTACATTTGCAAAGTATAGATAAGCTTAGAAGAATTCAACACTTGATGGGTGCAAGGTGCATAAGCAATGAGCAAAACTCGTTAGAAATGATTTAAACATTCGTTTGGACTGTCTATTTCATCCAGATAGTCTAAAGCTTATTACCGTATTCACTAAACGATACAATATTTGTGAAGTGTCGGTGTGTATAAACGCAAACCCAAACCGTCATTGATAACAAATGAGCTCAGTTAACAATTTCAACCTTTTAACGCGTGTATTTTCTGATATTTTAGAAAATGACATCATTAGAACTGTGAAATGTATAAATGGAGCAGTTGGACAACCTGGATTGAATGCACAAATGTTGAGGTCGTTTTTATCTAATCACGGGAGAAAATCTGAGTTGCTAGCGGAATGTATTTCGAAGTTCACTGTGATTATTGCATCTAAAAAATCGATCTAATGTGTCTTTGATAAGCCTACTTATCAAAAAAGAGAAGCCTACTTATCAAGTAGGCTTAACTGTCGACAAGCCTACTTCCTTTGTTGTGTAGGACAGACTAGTGTAGGACAATCGAGTTGACAGAAAACAGTTAGATACTCTGTATATTGTAAATTCTATAAGAAACAAAAACAATGAACTGATACTACTTACTATTTCAGAACATTAGCCCTATAAAAATACTACTAAAATGCTTACACTAAATCGTTGTTAATTGAAGAAACAGAGTAAATTAGCAAGTGGCGATACAAAGCGACCCCTTTTCAATGAATGTAAATGCTGCGGTTTCGTACCGCTTGTACATTCTTTGCAAATGAAGGTACGAGAAATACAAAAATAGATGGTATGTAGATGATGCAACCCTCGTAAGTTGCATCATCTGCAACATGCAAGGTTGCAGACGAGACTGCCTTGACTGCAGACGAGGTTGCAGTCAAGAGCTGAAAAATATTTAAGTCGGTAGAAACTAAGTTAGGGTTTTTCGCGAATCCTTTGTGGAATTGTGGCATTGTGACATTGTGCCATCTGTCACTATTTTCTGATTTCGTTTCAAAATACATTACAATCTGATGTTTACTTTCAGAATGACTCTTTAAAATATTTGTCACATTAAATAAATATTATGCTTCGTTGCGTCCACAACACACCAACGTGCCCCCACTGTAATAAGCCAATCACCTCTCTTACTCAATTACGAGTTTCTTATATACTAGATTGTATATTGCAATTTAGTTCGTATATAACTAAACGCTTTCGTAATACTCATTAATTTGTCAACCGAGGATATACCCATTAAGATAAAGTATCTAGCGGCAATCGGAAATAGCGATCATTGTAACATGTTAAGCGGATTTCAATTTGTTATTCCATATGCTGGCAATTATAATGACACAATAAATATTTTTAAAACTAATTACACTGCAATTAGGAGTTATGTTCATCAAATAATTTGGCTAGGCCCCTTTGTTGTTGAGCTGGAAAGTGCATGATGCCATTTTCGTGACACACTTACATATCTACTTCACAGAAATGCGCCATTATGTACATCAGTGTTGAAAACATTGCAACCCATGATTTGACTAAGAATTAAAAAGTCTTTTAGAAGCATACAGCTATCTTTATCGCAGATATCAAAGTCATCCAGATGAATATAGATCATATTGCATCATTAGAAATAAATTCAAAGCCTTAAAGTGACTTAAGAAGTTGAAATTTGAAGAATCCATTATAAACCAATTTTCCACCGACCCGTCTGCCTTTTACAAATACTGCTATTCAAAACCACAGTTGAATGGCAGTTTCTACTTATGCATTGATAATCGGATAATTGTTGATAACAAAGAGTTGTCAATGCATTTGCCCAGACCTTTATTCCCATAGTAAATCAAAACCTGTATGATGTTGGTCATATAGTCAAGTGCCGTATACTCTTCTTTCAAAGAAATTCATCAGCGTCGTATATAACCAACTCGTACAATTAAAACGATGCAATTCCGCAGGTTATAACGGAATACCTTCGTTAATTATCTTCATATATTTGTCAACCTTTGCATCGGATATTTATGCTTTCTCTAACACCTTCGGTGCTTCCAGAGGATTGATCTAAATCTATAATCCGTTCAATTTTCAAAATAGATTATCGTTCTTATGAGAAAAATTACAAACCCGTTAGTCTTACTAGCATATGTTGTAAGTTACTAGAACATTTGATCTTGCGAAACATAAATGAACAAGTTTGGGAGTCTCACTGTATCTAGCAATGGCTAGTATGTCCAAATGACGAATCAAATATTATCAGATACTGCAAGATCGATGCATTAAACATGTGCACTTCACATTTAGTTGTTTATAAAACTATAGAGAAGGTATATGAGAATGTGACAACGACGACATGACGATAATAATTACTCAATAAGGTGATATGCAAATTATCATTCAATTCCGATCATACCCTAGGATTATTACCATTAAAAATTCAATTATAAATTTTAATTACAAAAAACACAATTGAATTATTTAACATTATAAAAATACAATAATAAAAATATTATAAAAATTATATTTATAATTTTTATAACATATTTATATTATAAAAATTCTAAGTGCATGTAAAATCCACTTAACTATCATGATCACTTACTAAGGTAGCAAAATTAACCATTGACTTACCCTATTTTTTGATCCGTCATGTTGCGGTTCAAATAAATCAGATTGGTCATAGAATCTAAAAATTTAAAACATATACAATTCATTTTTGTTTAGAAAGTTTCGTTAAGTGTTATAAACAATTACGAAATTTGCGATCGAAAACGATTAGAAAATTTAATAAAGATGAAAATACATCATTATTTAATATAAAAATAAATATATAATATATTAAAATAGAATATATAATAAAATATTTTATTATTATTTATATAATAATATATACATATAATATATCACTGGCTGTAAAAAAAGTGAGCGTGCTATCGAAGTCCTCGAAACTCCCATTGGAGCAGATACTGATGTTTTGGATATTATAAAAAACAGGGTAACATCCTGGGCATCCACACTTGAAAGATTAGTTGAAATAAGTAAAATTGATCGACAGACTTCTTATTCCAGCTTAATACACTCTGTGCAATGGAAATGGATATATACTTACAGAACAGTACCAATGTGCACGGATGTCACTAGATGTCTGAAAAACCTATTGTATAGCGGTTTTATTGAGTTAATCACACAAGCGAAAATTGAACAAGCACATAAAGAATTATTAACTCTACCGTTCAAGTTAGGGGGCATTGGGTTAGTTGATCCGGAATACATCGCTGACTTGGAGTACGATTGTTCTCGTAGAATGTACGAAACCTATCGAGACGGATATACGGGAGAAAACCTGAGGGATATTTAAACTCAAATAGCTAGAAACATTCCGTACATGAGATTAAACGTAGCCAAATCGAGGAAAGAATTAATACTAAAATCTCTACCAGCGGATTACTTTAAGATATTGGCACATGCTAGTTACAAGGGAGCTTCATCGTGGCTATCTTCCCTACCTCTACGTCACGAGGGGTTTCGGCTTACAAACAATGAGTTTAGCGATGCATTAGCAGGTCGCTATGGATGGTCTTTGCGAGCATTAGAAAATAATAATTAGCAAATAATTTGGTTGTCGCGATATTTAATGTACATGCTCCTTCTAACTCCCGAACTGAAAGTAAGGCTGACTTTGAATACCATGAAAAACGGAAAATATCGAAGTATGGAGAGCGAATTTTAAGTTTAGAACAGGCGCATTTCAGTCCGTTAATTTTTTCGTCTTCAGGAGGATCAAGTCAGGAATCTACTAGGATAATGAAGCAAATAGCCTCAAAATTAAGCTCAAAAAGCGAACTCCCATATCCTCAATTAATAAAAAATATAAGAGAGAAAATTTCATATGCCTTAGCTCGTGCTGCATCTGCCTGTTTAAGAGCGCCACGCTCTACACATGGAAAACCTGTTCACAATCATTTTTGATAAACAGAAGAGATGGCCAATGTTTGCTTGTAATAATAATTATTATTAGCCTTTGATTTTAAACTCTGTCATTTGAGATATTTGATTTATTGTATTTGATTTATTTACTGTAAAAAATAATATATACATTGTATTATATATTTAAAGGTTAAGTAAATTCACTTTAAATTGTAATTTCAGCGATAACAATATTTATAGATAAATGCATTTAAACAACCATCGAGAAAATGTAGAATAAATAGTTTCGTTATAATTATAGATTTGAAATCATTTCAACTGACCTTTACCGTTTGTAAGGTTGGATTCACTTTATACTCAGTTTTGTAACAATTAGTCTAATCATATTAGATTAGTGGTAGCGTACATTAAGAAAAATCCAAATTTGCTAAGACAACTAGGTAGAATGTAATAGCTTCAAAGTTAAAAATAAATCAATTCTATCTAGGAAGGAGAACAGTATAATTCTACAGATACATATTTTGTTTGACAAACTAAACACTTTTTATTGTGAATAAAAAAATTATATTTATTGATGTAATAAGTTTGAATTCGTTGTAGTTAAGATTAATAATGACACCATAAAACTCTAATGTGTGAATTTTCGTAGTAGCAATTATTCAAACTGTTATGTAAATCCCAAATATGTTATGATTTTGCAAAGTATAGAGACAAAAACAAAAATTTTGTAAAAATGGGCAGTAATAAAATTCTTAACTATTCAGAAATACGTTGTTTAACTATTTGTAGAAATAAATAATTGCCATGTATTTGGCCTTGCTGCTATGATGTATCAAACCAGATAACATAGCAGTTTTTCCTGATGACCTATAATATTATTATAATAAATAATATATTATCTATATTACTCGTTTTAGAAAAATACTTGGTTATTATAATTCTTTTTAAGATTCAGATATTTCTTTGTAGCACAAAAAATGTAGTCTCAGTTAAGTGATCTGATTTGCTTACACTATCTCTGAAATTCAACACATTTCACTTGAGAAGAGTGCTTTTAAATTTAATTATTTATAATTAAAAGTAATGTGTCTTTATGATTTGCTGGGCTATCACATGATTTTGAAATATTTTTAACTACTTAGGTGTGATTTTAGTCTTTTTATTTTTAAATTACTCTTTTAATTATTAAATTCTATAGACTTTATTTTTTAAATAACATAAAAGAACTATAGTTCAAATTAGGTGATTTGATTAATTACGTGTTGCAAATAGACACGTGGTATTTTAATGTAATCGTAGATGTAATTCGTTCAAAATGTGTGTAAACATTTAATTGTAAAATGCTCATTTTCATTTTATTTTCCAAGTGCAGATGCTTAGATAAAATTTTTGGCTTTCTATTTTGGATCTTTATATATTCAAAATTCAATGATTTTTTTCTCGGAATAAATCAGACCTGTTAACTGATTTAATGTATGAATTTGATTATAAATGGTACTCAAATGATAATTATTTTCATTATCTTTGTTTTTTTGATTCCTTAATTTACACAAAAACTTAAGTTTTACTTAACTCTATTATATCAGTGGACAGGGTACTTTTTAATTTGATAATTCTATTTCTTCAAAATATAAATTTTGAAGAAAATTTTATTCCTTGAAATTTATTAAGTGATTTCATTGTATTTAAGCAAAATAATGTAAATAAATTTTTGAATTCTTTTACCTGTCGAGTTAACTTGTAAAGCATGTTATCTTATTAATCGGTTCGTACAAATACTAGATTATAAAATTTTGTTTTTATAATAAAGATAGTTCCATTTTTAATATGAGGCTAATAGATGAAGTCTCTGTAGAGTAATCTGATTTATATGTAGAAACTGAATGGTGAACAATTCAATATTGAATGCTTTAGATAAATAAAAAGCATAAATACTGGATAAATACTTACATCCGATCGATTGGTTCAAGCATCGATAGAGCGGGTTTAAGTTCTCTTTGAGGATCGCTTGTTTCGACAACAGTACTGGCAATTGCGAGGAACCACGGACTGGCGGTAACGCCATGAGAATGTGATACTGATGCAATGTAGATATCTGAAAATAAAGACGTAGCATGAAATGGTGATTTCTTCAAATTAATTTTTATATATAGTGATATTAAATATTCAGCACTTACCGTTTTGCCGATTAATCTGTCCTCTTGGAATTATAATTTGACAAGAATTAGAATTGTCTGTATGCTTTATTGGATGATTAAGGATGCAGATTGCTCGAATAACAGATCCAGTTTTCTTACATTGGTCAGGTGCATACGACGGATCACATACAATCAAATCACATTCGACAGTTTCGCCCTCAGATTCAATTCCTCTCACCGTTCCATCGGAGTTGTATACTATATTATCAACAGGCTTATTCAACATGTAAGTACCACCATATACGGCGGATAATCTAGCATAAACAACATTTTAATTTTCTGTGATAGTAATATCTTCAAATTAAAGATAAATAACTATTAAACCTCAACACTACATGTTAGGTATATGTGCCAACTGTCATGTTAATACTTGGCACTGTTTTCGTTCTGTGCTGGAAACATGAATCTCAATAAAAAATAACTTATTTTTGATTATTCCAAGCTAACATTTCTATAAAGCTTAACTTTTTAGAGAATTGAAAACACTATTTTCGTGATAAAATTGTTTACCAACAAGACAAATTTATCAATCAAATTTTTTGGAAGTTGACTAACCCACACTTGTGAACACATATTTTTAAAGATGATATTAGCAAAGCATACCGAAATAGTGAACTTAAGTTTTTAATCACTTATCGCATTTCACACATCTTAAAATACATTGTATCTATATATAAAACGGTATATCTATAATACATACATTAAATCGTTTGAATAATCATGGAAAATCGCTTAGTAACAGAAAAGCAATTTAAATTAGCCAAAACCACGAGAAAAGCTGTCGAACGATATTTTCAATTAATCAAACCAGCTAACTGAGTCTATATATTTTTACTGTATATAAAAAGATAAATAATTATAAATAATAAACAATCAACAGATTTTACATACTTTATATTTATATAAAGTTAAAAATTAAAATAAAAATCAATTTTTATGAATTGACTAATAAATAAAAACGATTTACCCGAATAACGAAAAGATGTCATCAGAAGGAACTGCTATGTTATCAGGTTTCGGGCTCTATTCCTAGTATAGCAGCTGGGCCAAACACGTGCTAATTACGTATTTTCTATGATTAAATTTGATCATATAGTATCTTATTCTAATACAAAGTATATTATTTATTATTCTTAAAAATTTCCGCTTCTTTTTAAATTTACTTTTAATATTATTGTGTTGATTCATATATTTTACTATTTTCTGTTTGATTGTATTTTTATAGTTACCTAGTTTAAAATATGCATCTATTAAACAATTTAAATGATTTTGATGAAAGCCAATATCATTACATATTGTTGCAATTCTTAAAATTTCATTATCTAATGTATTATATTTTATATTACATGGTATGCATGAATGCTCATGCAAAAATATGTTTCTTGTAAATTTAAATATGTCATCTTTACGACATAAATTAATAGTAGTTTTAGTTAATGTTAATTTAATGTTCATAGTAATATATATACTTTCTTTATCATTAATATTGGTATTATTAAGAATAAGGCTACCTGGATAAATTTGTTCGTTTATTGAATAAAAATTGCTAGAATTAAATACAATATATCATCAATATATCGATACATATATTTCATATTTTATATAATTTAGATTTATTTTTTACACATTTATGAACAAATTCATATTCTATAAAGCTTAAAAATAAATCAGTTTTAAGCGTGCTACTATTACCACCCATTGAAACACCTTTTATTTGTCTAAATATAGATGCCCCTACCCTTAAATAATTTTGATTTATTAAAATATTAAATAATTCTATTAATTCAATTTTATCCATATATTTATATTTACTTGATGGTTTAATTTTTGTTAGATATGCGTTATAGTTATTATAACATATGTATGTTTATCTTTTTCCGAATATAAGATTAATTAATTTTACTAACGCTTCTTTAATATCTACTAAATCTAGATTTGTATAAAGCGTACTAAAATCGTATGTATTTATATTATGAAAATTTATTCCTTTTGTCTGTTCTAAATTTTTTTTGTAGAATTAATACTGAAATAGTGTTTTATACCAGTATTAATTTCGATTATACTACAATATTTTTTGAAGTGTGCTTTAATTACTTTAAGTATTTTATTCATATAGACAGAAAGTGGTTTTAATGTACATTTAAATGCACTACATATGAACCTAGGTGTTATTAGATTTTTATGTAATTTTTAATTCCAATATATAGTTATATATATTGGAATATATATAATTTTATTTTATATATATTTATTACTATAGTTTTATTGTGATATAGTTTTATTACCCCTTTTATATCCCTTTTATCCATTATAGAATTCATAACTTGCTATAATTATTTCTAAACTTAAGATCTATAATAATATATTAATTAATAAGGGATTTAAAATACATGGAAATTGCTCATTTAAGTTAGTGGTTATTGCAAAGCATGAATATGAAACAAAGTAGCAAATGCCAATGTAAACATTTATCAACGCAATTACAGAAACGTGTAGAGAAAAATCCCGTAATATTTTCTCAACAATTTATGAGACTTAATCTCAAAGACAGTCAATAGATATTTAGAATAATTTGCCTACAACTTAATAGGCAAATATCTACCAAATTAATAATATTAATTTACATGTCGTTAAGCTGTAATAGGGACAGTGTTTTGAAATGAATGAAGATTAAAATGTAGATTAATCAACTACAAGTACAGTGCTCAACACACGACTGCATCGTCTGGACAACAATCGCCTGCTACAACATTATGTCTAAAGAAGACTTTCTATGTGGATTTTGTGAAAACAAATTAATCCGTAACCTCTCACATAAGCACATATCAACATCCAACACGTCCACTCAAACTACCCCCATCATTTACAATATCATTTCTCCACCCACTGATCCTGTCACAATATACACTTCGCATCCCATGTCATCTACACTCCCCGACACGCCCCGTCCCTCCTGTCTCGCTTCTCAATAATCCACATCCATCAATCAAAATAACCTCCACCAACCTCCACGATCTTTCCACTTACAATCTTTCCGCACATCGCTTGCCACCATCTCTATTATCTTTATCCTCTATGTCTCTAGCCGTAAAACTAACTCCCTCCAAATCCTCAACTGTCAGCTCTCCGATCTTGATCTCACCCACTCACGTCACTGGTTCTCCTTTACGGGAACGTTTCCTTCTCGCGATCGCTGCGTAATCGTTACTAATATCACTCCTTTAATCTCCTTATCTCCAGAAGCATGTCTCAACCTAGAAATATCCGCCTTCAGAACAATATTCTCGTCTCTTGTTCCTGCGGATAAACCGTCCTTTTTCAACGATATCCCTAACGTCGCATTCATCCACCTAAACAAATATTCTCAATTTAATTCTTCTCAGCCCCATTTCCTGAAAATTGTTTTCATGCATCGTTTTCACGCGTCCTCTGTCTTCTCAACGATTAAAATTCATGTCGTCATTAAACACTCGCATTTTACCCGATCGAACCGTTTTCGAAATCGCTCAACTCTCATCTGCCTGCATCGAAAAACGCCGTCGTGAGAAAAATGGCGAAACATCTCTCTCCATCCGAAACATCGACGGAAATTTTCAAGTTGTGCACACCCGCCCCAAAATTCGATGGCGCTCTATCTTATCTATGTACCTTATCCGCTAGCCCTTTTCACCACCACACACGGTTTCCACCTCGGCCTACTCAACACTACATCTATTCTCCTTTAATTCGATCTTATCTTCAACCAATTCACTAAGCAATCCATCGATCTCTTTTGTCTCACCGAATCCTGGCAATTCGATTCCGACAACATCTCTATTCGCCGTGTGCTCTCTGCCGCTTGCTCACTAGTCAAATCCGCCCACCCCCTCAGCTCATCCAATTCTAAATTCTCTAATTGTAACGGCATTGTCGTATTCGCCGGTAACCCTCCATCTCTTCGCAAAATCATTCCCTCTTTTAGTCCTTGCTCTTTTGAATTGCTCACTTGTCGTTCTTCTAACCCGATCACTCTAGATATCGCCATTGTATATCGTCCTGGTTCATCAGCTCCTACCTCCTTATTTTTTTACCGAACTCGCTGACCTCCTTTCACACTCTTGTTTGTCCTCAATCTCTTCACTCGTTCTTACGACTTCAACATTCGCCTCGAACGCTCCTCTTTCACTAATTCCATTCGGTTCATCAACATTCTATCCAACTACAATTACAAACTCATCTCCACTGCCCCCACACATATCCTTCACGGGGCACTCGACATCATGGCTGTCCCCGATCGTTTTATTGTCTGGTCTATCCTATCACTTTCTCGTCACCCTTGATCTCACTTCCAACCACTCCCCGCCTCACACACCTAATATCCAACGTCGCTCTTGGAGAAATCTTGACATCCCCCTTCTCCGCTCTGCCTTATTCAAATCGAATATATCTTCTCTCACAATAATATCTTCCTCTTCTCACGATATTGCCTTTGTTTTCGACTCTGAACTCACATCCACTCTCGATCTTCTCTTGCCCTTCAAGCCTCACCCTCACCTTCGCTTGCACCGTGCCCCATGGTTTGACATCTAATGCATATCTCAAGGCGTCGACTCCGTTATGCTTTTCGAGGCTATCATCGCTCTCTCAGACGTGATACCCGCTCGCTCACTCCGTCTCTCTGTGATTCCTATCTTGCTCTTCGCCGGTCTCATCTCCACCTACTACGTACCAAATTCAACTCCTTTTAACAACATAAAATCAACACTTCATTAATGTCTAAGTCTGCATGGCATACTTTTAACTCAATCCTTCCTCGCTCCTCTTCGTCTTACAACATCAACCCCGTCTTCATTCCATATAACTGCTACTCGCCTCGCATCATCCTCCCGGAACTCTTTCATCTTCTCCCTGTATCACCTACCGAAGTATCATCTGTCCTCATGTCCTTGCCTAACAAAACATCACCTGCCCATCACCTGCCTAGCTTCATACTTAAACTCATATGCTAATTGATATCCCCTTTCCTAACCATCTTGTTTAACTCGTTCATCCGCAGTCGTATATTTCCTTCACCCTGGAAATCCGCCATCGTTTGTCCCCTCCTTAAGCAATCGCTCGACCCCTTACTTTCTTCTATCTATCGCCCCATTTCACTACTCCCTACTCTTTCCAAGCTTTCAGAGCATCTAATCTTAATACAGATCAACGTTTATCTCTCTTCATCAAATCTGTACCCTCCTTTTCAATCCGCTTTCTGATCTAATCACTCCACAGAAATCGCCTGCAAAAAGTTTACAACGACCAACTCATTTCTCGTGACAAGGCTCTATAAAGTGTACTCATCTACCTCGACATCTCCTTCGCCATCGACATCGTCGACCACTCCATCTTCCTTTCTCGCCTTCGTTATGATAATGGCTTTTCTTCATCCTCCGTAACATGTCTTAACTCATATATTTATATATCCGACTGTTATTTTTGCGTCTGTTCAAATTCATTATCTTCTCGTTCCATCCCTATTTTCTGCGGGGTTCAACAAGGTTCAGTCCTAGGTCTCCTGCTTTTCTCTCGTTTACTTGGAGATCTCTCTCCGTTTATCAAACCTTACACCTTTAACGTCATGCAATACCACGATGACATCCTCATATATGCTCATGCACCCGCCCATCACATACACGATATCGAAATGTCTGCCTCCAACTGTCTTTCTTTTATCTACAAACTTCTATCCTATCGTCGTCTCGTTCTAAACCAAGACAAGTCCAAAATAATGTGGATCCTCCCACGTCAACCTAATATATCTCTTCCCCTGTATCTTTTGCATCATCAATCATCGCCATAGTCCACAATCTCACTTTCTTAGGATTCAATTTCGATGATCACACTTCCCTTAAACCATTCGTCCGTGAAAAGGTCAGCTCGTCTAACTTAATTCTCCGTGACATTCGCCGTATCCGCCCCCTTATCGACTTCCGTTTCTGTATGTCTCTTATTTTTTCGCTACTTTTCCCTAAAATCGATTACTGCCTAACCTTTTTCGCCAATTCTCCAAAATTCATCATCCCACCCCTACAACACATCATCAACTCCGCTGTTCGAGTAATCCTACGTCTCCGTCGCTTTGACCACTCCACGTATCTTGCCCAACTCTCCTTGCCCACCATCTACATCCCCATACAACTCCGCCTTCTTCTCGTAACTTTTCGTTTCGTCGCTGTCGGCTCCCTATCGTTCATCAACCTCTTTTTCTTAGACGACACTCGCCTCACCTATATATCACTGCGTTCCCGTAATTCCCTCTTACTCCACGTTGCCTATTACTCCAACAACTACGTTCTCCATCCTTCCTCGCCACCGCCTCACTCGCCTGGAATCAGCTCCCTCTCGACGTCCGCTGCGCTCCCTCCTGTATTACATTCAAATACCGCGTCCGTACCCACCTTCTCGACACAAGATTAAGATTTTTGTTATTTTTTGTGATTATGTAAGCGTGCGCCGGCACGCATTTGCCACGTAAAAATATATCTGTCTTTTTAAAGCCAAAATAGCAGAATTGCGTACACATTTGCAAATTTAAACCGTCATAAGTAAAAACATCATTCCGTGATAACCTACCACCCCCTCGAAATTTTAAGATTTTTGTTTTCGCTAGATTATCCTGCAAACCATTCGCCATAAAATACAGTTTAAGCCTAACCAATGATGAACTCACATCGCCTATTTTCGACGAATAGGATCATGTGCATATAAAACAAAAAAGAGTTATATTTACTTATACATGCTGGTAGATCATATACAAATAGACTGAACAAATTAGGCTAAGAGGGTCACATTGAGAAACGCCCTTAATTTATTGAAAGTCATCTGAATATTTTATTCCATCAAAGACACGGACAATGTGAGGAGAGAGAATCTGATGTATTACATGTATGATATAGCCCTTTAGGCTAAGTGCAGTTATTAATTTCCGAAGAAGCAAGTCTCTGTCGATGCAATCGAATACCTTTGTAAAATCTACGTAAACAGCGTCCAAATGAAGGTGATTTGAGTGAGCATCTTGAACAGTGTTTCTTAAGACGGAGACAGCACTTGTGGTAGAGAAACCTAGTCGAAAACCATGTTGCTTGATTAGGCAAAACTTTAATACATAGACTGCAAGTCTACGGCTTATGATAGTAGCAAATAACTTATATGGTTGACTAGGAAGTGAACTCCCTAGTCGATATGGTTGACTAGTAAGTCTCTTCCCATCTTATGGTGGGAAGAGATAGACTACCTAAGTTAACGTTATACTTTGATCAGGAGGAATCTTACCGGCGTCCTACAGGCGGTGTTCGAAAGAATTTAAGGAGAACAATTGAAGACGATGCCAAGAAAATTCTTTTGAACTACTCAAACATTAGCTGGCGCAAATTTAAACGAAGATGAAGACAATAACTAAAATAGCTCAGAATCGACTGTCCTGGTCGCATTTTGCTACTTTGCTTTGATTTGACTCATTTTTCTTTTTCGTGATGTTTTGTAACTCACGATCTGCAAGGTCTAGTGGTTTAAATATATAAAAGATATAATCAAGTTAAACGTTAAGCTAAATTTGGGTTCTACTTCCGGTTAGTATCACACAAAGACCAATATATACACAAATGAATACTGATTCTCTACTAACAACAGAGAAAAGTATTTATTTTTGACGTTTCGGTCTTCTCGACGTTTTTCAAAAAATTGTATATTATTAATCTCAAACATTTTATATCAAAGTTTGAGATATCTCAAACCCAAAAAAAGTTTGAGATAAATAACACAGTTTTTGAAAAAGGTCGAGAAGACCGAAACGTCAAAATAAATACTTTTCTCTGTTGTTATTAGAGAATCAATATTCATTTGTATATATAATATATAAAATATATTACTATAATTCAAATATTATTATATAATTTATAATTTAATATATACAACGTTTATATATATCATCGGAAATGAGAAGACCGAAACGTCAAGAATAAATACTTTTCTATGTGGTTAGTAGAAAACCGATATTCATATGTATATATAACGTTTATTTCAACGTTTCGGCCGAAACGTTGAAATAAAGTGCCATAACCTTTTTGCCAGTTTATATTTAATAAATTTAATATATGAAACGCATACGTTAAGTATCCTGGCCTTTGGTGTACACTGCTTCTTAATATATCTACTTACGACAATTATTACTCATTTATCATTCAATGGATGATCCGGGATAGTGTCAGTTTTCCACAAATCAAATGGATATACATAACCCTATATATAATATATATGTATATATATTATATATCCATATATATATATATATATATATATATATATATATATATATATATTGGTAGTGCGAAAAATCGCTTGAAACTGTGGTCCAGGAGCCTAAACTGGCTACTATTGATTTAAAATCCATATGAGCTGCTAAAAAACTGGACTTCGATCATCAGCTCCATCAGTCTAATGTATCACTCCGAGACGCCCCTAACCACCCAGCAGTCATCGTCAGTCGGATGAAGTTGTTAGGGTGCGTTTTAACTGCTTTTGTGATAACTATAAAGACACAAAAGCAGTTAAAACGCACCCTAACAACTTCATCCGACTGACGACGACTGCTGGGTGGTTAGGGGCGTCTCGGAGTGATACATTAGACTGATGGAGCTGATGATCGAAGTCCAGTTTTTTAGCAGCTCATATGGATTTTAAATCAATAGTAGCCAGTTTAGGCTCCTGGACCACAGTTTCAAGCGATTTTTCGCACTACCAATATATATATGGATATATATACATATATATGTATATACTGGGTGAAATCTGGTAATCCTGGATTCGAAGCCTAGCAGTCAAACGCGCAAGCCAAGTACGGAGAGCGACAGCTCGAATCTCGGATAAGTCAAATTTCAAAAAGGCGAAGAGTTGGTAGTCAGCCTTCTGATGAGCCCGGGGCTACCAACATGGGGCAAAAAGGGGGCAAAACGAAGACGGCTGTGGCAATGTGGCCGTTAGTAGTCAGGGTGTATGGAATTTGATATCATGAAGGGAGGATTCTGTAGCTGGTTTTCAATGCGAAAGTCACCTCGTGTGACCTAGCAACTATTCATTATATATAATGTATTCGTTCATATATTAAATTGACGAAGGCTTCAGCCGAAACGTAATAATATTGCTCGTACTTTAACAACAGTTAATTTTATAATATTAATATATGAACGAATACATAATATATATTGAAAGTACCAATAGGGTTATTTAAACCACAGCTTGGGATTCTTGTTTCTGTAGGATTCATAAATATATCAAAATAGGTAAGTATATAAAATTTAACAAAGCTTCATGGTTTAATTTCTTGGTTAAGCTTGTTTAACTTCTTGGTTTAAGAAACTTGGTTTAATTTTATATAGTTACCTGTTTTGATATATATTGAAGAATTAACTGTTGTTAAATAACGAGCACTATTATTACGTTGCGGCTGAAGACTTCATCAAATAATTGTATGTATATTACAAATCAAACTTTTTAAGGTCTAATTTTTAAGGTCTTTTTTAATATACATGATGATTGAAAGTCGTGAATCGAAGTCCAGTCTATCAAGCAACACAATATAGTATAAATGCCGTATTTAGTAAGAAATCCTGACCGTTGTTTACTTAGCACACCGGTGCACTACTATTATACACGCCGTATCCATTAAAGATCCAACGAGTGCAACGACAATTCAGCAACAACCTCTGCCTAGTGTAAATGGATGGTCCGCACAGCAATTCGATCTGGTAAAGAGTGTAAGCCTCAGTCAATTAATCAAAGTGTCGGAAACGCCTTTGTTCACAATGTCACACAAGGCAACCGAAACGACCAGTGTGTACCTCATTCTACTGATGAGTGTTGCCGGGTACTCATCATTTCGATGCTGAAGTGGTCGTCTAGAAGTGACATGGTGACTGAAAGTCGTGAATCGAAGTCCAGTCTATCAAGCAACACCATTTAGTATAAATGCCGTATTTCGTAAGAAATCCTGGACCGTTGTTTACTCAGCACACCTGTGCACTACTATTATACACGCGGTATCCATTAAGGATCCAACGAGTGCAACGACAATTCAGCAACAACCTCTGCCTAGTGTTTAAGGATGGTCCGCACAGCAATTCGATCTGGTAAAGAGCGTAAGCCTCAGTCAATTAAGCAAAGTGTCGGAAACGCCTTTATTCACAATGCCACACAGGCAACCGAAACGACCAGTGTGTACCTCATTCTACTGATGAGTGTTGCCGGGTACTCATCATTTCGATGCTGAAGTGGTCGTCTAGAAGTGACATGGTGACTGAAAGTCGTGAATCGAAGTCCAGTCTATCAAGTAACACCATTTAGTATAAATGCCGTATTTCGTAAGAAATCCTGGACCGTTGTTTACTCAGCACACCTGTGCACTACTATTATACACGCGGTATCCATTAAGGATCCAACGAGTGCAACGACAATTCAGCAACAACCTCTGCCTAGTGTTTAAGGATGGTCCGCACAGCAATTCGATCTGGTAAAGAGCGTAAGCCTCAGTCAATTAAGCAAAGTGTCGGAAACGCCTTTATTCACAATGTCACACAGGCAACCGAAACGACCAGTGTGTACCTCATTATACTGATGAGTGTTGCTGGGTACTCATCATTTCGATGCTGAAGTGGTCGTCTAGAAGTGACATGGTGACTGAAAGTCGTAAATCGAAGTCCAGTCTATCAAGCAACACCATTTAGTATAAATGCCGTATTTCGTAAGAAATCCTGGACCGTTGTTTACTCAGCACATCCGTGCACTACTATTATACATGCCGTATCCATTAAGGATCCAACGAGTGCAACGACAATTCAGCAACAACCTCTGCCTAGTGTTTAAGGATGGTCCGCACAGCAATTCGATCTGGTAAAGAGCGTAAGCCTCAGTCAATTAAGCAAAGTGTCGGAAACGCCTTTATTCACAATGTCACACAGGCAACCGAAACGACCAGTGTGTACCTCATTCTACTGATGAGTGTTGCCGGGTACTCATCATTTCGATGCTGAAGTGGTCGTCTAGAAGTGACATGGTGATTGAAAGTCGTAAATCGAAGTCCAGTCTATCAAGCAACACCATTTAGTATAAATGCCGTATTTCGTAAGAAATCCTGGACCGTTGTTTACTCAGCACACCTGTGCACTACTATTATACACGCCGTATCTATTAAGGATCTAACGAGTGCAACGACAATTCAGCAACAACCTCTGCGTAGTGTTTAAGGATGGTCCGCACAGCAATTCGATCTGGTAAAGAGCGTAAGCCTCAGTCAATTAAGCAAAGTGTCGGAAACGCCTTTATTCACAATGCCACACAGGCAACCGAAACGACCAGTGTGTACCTCATTCTACTGATGAGTGTTGCCGGGTACTCATCATTTCGATGCTGAAGTGGTCGTCTAGAAGTGACATGGTGATTGAAAGTCGTGAATCGAAGTCCAGTCTATCAAGCAACACCATTTAGTATATATATATATATATATATATATATATATATATATACCAGCACCAAGGGAATTTGAACGCTATCCGTTAATTCGTAACATAAAGGGATCAATTCATCGTGCAGTTGAGAATCTTCCTAATGATGGCACATCAATTAAATGTTTTGAATTAATTTCGAACCATGCGGATATTCAAAAATACGTTACCCTAACACCCAACACACGAAGTCAAACAAATATAAATAAAACGCTTAAAAACGCCTTGAAAGAGCTAAACGCGAATACTGATATAAAGATTCTACCCGCTGATAAAGGGAGCAAGACAGTTATTTGGGGTACGCAACAATACATACAAGAGGGGATGCGCCAACTGTCAAGTGATGCATATGAAGCGATTGAACTTGCGGACCACTCAGGCATCGTTAAAGAGGTTGAAACTGTTATAGCTACCCTTATAAAAGACAAGCCCCTTAGAAACAATCTCACCGTAACAAGACCAATACCTGGGCACATGTACCTACTCCCAAAGATACACAAAAATGTAAACCCGTGCCCTGGCCGCCCAATAATTCGAAACTGCGGTACTGCTACTGAGAAATTGGCCCGTCACCTACATAATAAACTCTACCCTATCCTGAAGAAAGCGCAATCATTTATTGAAAGCACGGACGATTTCATCAGAAAATTCGAGGATAGCAAAGCTCACATCAAACCCTCAAGCATACTATTCACATTGGATGTAGAGTCGTTATTTACCGCAATAGAAACAAATAACGGGATCGCCGCGGTAGCGCGTATCTTAGAAACACACGGATGCTGTCAGTCTGAAATTGAACACCTCAGTACACTATTGCGTCTTACGATGGAATCCAACACCTTTGAGTTCGAGGGTAAATTGTACCTGCAAAAACGTGGCACTGCTATGGGAAGCCCTATAGGGCCAACTTATGCAGGCCTTTACGTAGCCGACATCGAACAGAGATATATAAATAGTCGTCATCTGAAACCCTCCATTTGGATTCGTTATGTGGACGACATATTCGGTGTATGGGACCATGGTGAAGAGGATTTTGAATCGTTCTTATCCAATCTAAATGCATTTTCGGAGCTAAGGTTCACTCGGTCTGATAGAATGCAAGACAATCTTAACTTTTTGGATGTGGAGCTAAGGAAAGACCCGGTATCAGGATGGTTAACGTCAATGCACCGAAAGTTCAAAGGAATTAGATCTCTGGTACATGCCAGGAGTGCTCATCATCCAAGGATTAAACGTTTAATCATCAGAAACGAACTGATCAGGGCTAAGAAAATATGCTCGACAGCAAGGATATTCACAGAAGCCGCCATAACCCTGTCTAAAGAATTTGAGTGTAGAGGATACCATTTAAAGCTAATTAAAAGACAATTGGCTGAGGTTTGTTGTATGGATAGGGACATCCTTTTGACTAAAAAGGTGAGGATCAAAGGCCAGGACAAAATCCCCTATATAGTAGTTGACACTCACCCAGCCCTACTGTCTCTTGAGCGGGATCTAACGACTGCCTTAAACGCATGTAATTCCATATGCGGAACAGGTGTCAAGATTAAAGTCGCCTACAAAAGTGGTAAATCCCTACGGCGTTTACTGTTCACAAACAAGCTGAAAATATCGGAAGGAATGCAAAGATGTGGGGATAAGCGCTGCAAGTGCTGTGAATATGTTGCAGTCGGAAGAATGTTTAGCAGTCCGGTAACTGGACTAACGTACAATACCCGATGCAAAGCTTCATGCAAAACAAAGAACTCGGTGTACGTATGCATGTGCTCAAACTGCCCATGTTGTTACGTGGGAGAGACATCGAACGCCTTAAATATTCGAATGAATATAAGAAGATGTGACATACGCGCAAAACGGGGCAATAGAGATGGCGCAGCACAACACTGCATCGATAACCCGCAACACCGAATGTCTGTAACAATTGTGGAATCTGATTTCAAAAATGATTGGCAAAGAAAAGCAAGAGAGAAGTATTGGATCGCCCAATTAATGAGCGATACACAATTAAATGCTAATCATGATTGCCATATACCTTAGTGCCCCAGCAATACATTTCGCTTTACTATTTTTTAATATATAATCACATTGTATTTTTCACCCTACATTGATTGAAATTGTATTCCCATTATTTGACAAGTATTGTTTTATTTTCAGACTCTGAAGAAGGCTTTTACGCCGAAAGCTTAGCTCTTGTATTGTGCTATAAAAGAAAAATCGCTGCTGTTACTCGATTCTTGATTTGATTTGTTTAACGATTTATTTGAAAGCAGCCTCAATGGGCTCTCGAGTTCGATTTGATAATAATATTCAATATATATATATATATATATATATATATATATATATATATATATATATATATATATATATAATCATAAGAGTTTCGTTTGAATCGGTATTGCTCGAGATTGCGAATAGCAATTCTTTCCGTATATTTAAGTAAGTGTTCGAATCGAGCATATTCTTCAGTCTGCAAACTCTCGTCACTCCTAGACGGTCATGTGATAGCCGGCTATCACATGACCGTCTAGGAGTGACGAGAGTTTGCAGACTGAAGAATATGCTCGATTCGAACACTTACTTATATATATATATATATAT
>WNNJ02000032.1:0-118170 GCA_012934845.2 Pomphorhynchus laevis | reverse complement strand
AATTATAATATAATTATATATGATAATTATATAATAATTATATAATTATATCATAATTATATAATTATATTATATTTATTATAAAATATAAATTTTATTTTATATAATTATTTAAATTATATAAAATAATATTTTTTAACAACTATTAGGTGGGATTTTTTTGTGGATAGTAAATAATATACTCTGTGTTAGAATAAGATATTAAATTTCTTAATAGAAAATACATCTTTGCATAAAAGTCACTTAACAAGCAAATATATTTTTCGAAGTAGATTTCCAGAGCAAGTTATTAAATCTGTGAAATGTAAAAATGTTATCTGTTCTGAGTTTCAATCCTAAGCGTGTCTGCAAATAAGTGTACGAATATCGTCACATATGAGTTTTAACATGACCTAACACTAACATCATAATGTGCCGACGTTAGTACTCAATGGATTATCAGGGCGCAGGCATTGTAGACGTTTCAACATGCTTTAATACATGCATGGTCTATATAGCATCCAGCTAGTCGTTGAAAAATTTTGCGAAACTTTCTCGCGAATTTATAGACTACTTACCAGTCTAACACTTTTTGAAATATATTTCCAGAGCAGGTCATTAATCTGTAAAATGTAAGAATGTTAACATGTTATAACATTAGTGCTCAATGCCTTGCCCGATGAGGAACGAATGTATCTTATTCTAACACCGAGTTAGAATACTATCAGCAAAAAATTTTCAACTTAATAGTTTAAATTATTTTTTTTATAAAAGTGATGACTTACATATTTGACAATATATTTTTTATTTTCCACTGTTTAATTAGGTTATATTTAATTAAATTATATTTAATTTATTTTCATACATAGACAAATGTTTAAAATCGCTCAAGTTATTGGACAAGCATGATAACCATTAAAAGTTGTTAAAGCACAAGTAAAACTCTAATTTATTTTTAAAATATTAAAATTGACACTGTTAACTTTTTCAATGTGATAAGTTTTAATAAATATTTAGAATATTTAATAGATATCCAAATTATTTTAATAGTCGAATTTTAATTTGGTATGCGTCTAAATTGTTATAGCAATTACTAATGCCTACCAAATAAAAAATAACTGTTTTTTTTATAAATTTTATTTTAAAATTATTTTTTATTTTAAATTAATTTTTAAATTTTATGAAGCATTTTAAATTATTAAAGATTAAATTATATATATTAATAAAAATCTATTAAATTTATTTTTATTTTAAATTAATTTTTAATTTTTCTGAAGCAACATAAAATATTAATGTTGAAATTGCTCAAGTTATTGGTTGCATTGTTATTATAGAAACAATATACTTTCTAATACACGACAATAATCGCAAGTCAAACACAAGTCTGTATATTTCTATATACATAGAAAGAACGGTCAAACGGTCACAAAGTTAAAATAATAACAAGATTTTCTTAACTAAAACAAATGTTAGTGTAGTACAACAACTAAAAAGAGACATACATCAAAAGGTCATGAAAAAGTTAGTTGAACCAGTCGCAAATGGAGTCTTTCTTCAAATCTTCAAATCATCATGGCATCAGGTCCAGCGGGATCTGAGCCCCCTAACAAGTCCAACACGCCGTCTTGCGACTGAACCCACCGGGGTTCTTCACCTCCCGAAGGATCCAATCGGAGCGGACTATGCTGGGTAAACGCGAGACGAGGAGCTTGAGAAACCTTAGTCTTTTTTCTGGGGGACGACTCTTGAAAAGAAGACTAATTCCGCGATAGCCCAAGTACCCCACAGGCGCACTTTGGTTTTCTCTTTCAATAACAAATGTTGGGCACGTTTCAGAGCCCATCTAGCTCTCTTCAGAATGCGTTTAAGTATATCCAGGTCAGCTTTAACTGACCAGTTAACCGTAATCGTGAACCCCAGGTATTTTACTCGATTTGTGAAGGTAGGGAGTGGTTGATTAGTCAGGATGGAAGATAGAGCTGAGAGTGCTAATCTCTTGAGTATTTTCTTTGTCGCAGGGGCGCAATGAAAAACAACCACCTGCGATTTGGAGGAGTTTAAAACAAGGTTTGAAATGGGCAGCTGATCTTTTAATCTTGTAAAGAAACGGCTGATGTCAGAGACTACATCTTTGCACCTGCGTCCAGAGAACAGGGCTTGGTATCATCAGCATATACCACAAGATGTTGATCGCGCTTGAATTTTTTGTATAGTTCAATGGAGGCAGCAAGATATAAGATTGGAGAAAGTGGTGAGCCTTGAGGCACAGCTGTAATAGGGTAGAACTGACGTGCATCAGGGTCGTCTTCATAGAAGAATCGCTTGGTGTACAACAATATTTCCACCCTTTTAACAATTCTCGCAGGCAACCCGATGGACCTAAGAGAAGAGATGACAAAAGGAATGGGAATGCGGTCAAATGCAGCCAAAAAGTCAGGAAAGACAGCCACAGCAAGCTGATGACTGTTATCTTGACAAAACTGTTGCACTTCACCTATTGCTGAATGGACCGAGCGATATCTTACGTATCCATGAAAACCTGGTGAGATTTAATTTCGCCTACTTAGATGGACGCGGATTCTACGCGCAAGCGCTTTTTCGTAAATGGAGATGAGGGAGTTTTGAATTGAGAAGGGCCGCAGATCTTTGGGACATGTAATCGACTTCTTTTTAGGTAAAAATACTCGACGGCTAATATTGTTGTTAGCAATGTCGGACGGGGAGGCTAATAGCATTGTTATGGTGACTTCCTTCCTCTGAATGTCTGTCAAAAGCTGAGAGACACGAGTGGAGAGTGGCGCATGGCCCCCAGGAGTTGAGGATATCTGTAACCGATAAGTATCCTACTCCTGAAGTCACACCAAGGCAACATTGGTTGGGCTGATTGAGTGCCTCCATAAATGTGTGACTCCTTCAAAACTTTCACAAGGCCTATTCTACCAATCCAACCTAATGCTAAATCCTTCCAACAGACAAACTTCTTCTTCTTGAATATCTTCCAGAAATAAGACTGAGAAGGGTTAAGGCGAGAAATGATTGCCTTATCCATACTCAGCTGGAGCCTATATCTAGTGCTCCAGTATTCATTCGAGAGGGCTTGTCTGGCAGAAACAGAGAGATTAGCAAGGTGTAGCATTTAGGCTAGAACCTTGAGTTTTGTTGGAGTGGGATTGTATATGCGACCTTTATAGGTAGTCGATAGTATCGCGGTAGCTTGCGAAGAGAGGTAGGTATTAAATTCGGTCAAACTCTCATTCCCAATTCGGGGGGAGAGTTTGATAGCTGACTGAAAGAATGTCACCCGGATGGGATCAAAGTGGAACCTTCTTCTTAGCAACGTATCTTCCTCTAACCGTCAAAGAATTAGGTCATGAGAGGTGGTCTGTTGTTGGCGTGACTACTCATGCAGAAGGGTTTCAATAGATGAAGTGCAACAGTTTTATCAAGATAACAGTCATCAGCTTGCTGTGGCTGTCATTTTTGACTTTTCGGCTGCATTTGACAGCATTTCCATTTCTTTTGTTATCTCTTCTCTCAGGTCCATCAGGTTGCCTGCGAGAATTGTTGACAGGGTGGAAATATTGCTGTACACAAAGCGATTCTTCTATGAAGACGACCCTGATGTACGTCAGTTCTACCCTATTACAGATGTGCCTCAAGGCTCCCCCACTTTCTCCAATCTTATGTCTTGCTGCCTCCATTAAACTATACAAAAAATTCAAACGCGATCAACATCTTGTGGTATATGCTGATGATACCACAGCTCTGTTCTCTGGACGCAGGTGCAAAGATGTAGTCTCTGACATCAGCCGTTTCTTTACAAGATTAAAAGATCAGCTGCCCATTTCAAACCTTGTTTTAAACTCCTCCAAATCGCAGGTGGTTGTCTTTCATGGCGCACCTGTAGCAAGGAAAAAGCTCAAGGGATTAGCACTCTCAGCTTTATCTTCTATCCGGACTAATCAACCACACCCTACCTTCACAAATCGAGTAAAATACCTGGGGTTCACGATTACGGTTAACTGGTCAGTTAAAGCTAACCTGGATATACTTAAACGTATTCTGAAGGGAGCTAGATGGGCCCTGAAACGGGCCCAACATCTGTCATTGAAAAAAAACCCAGGGACGCCTTTGGGTTACCTGTGCTATCTCGGGATTGGTCTTCTTTTCTAGAAGACGTCCCTCCAGAAAAAGACTAATGTTCCTGAAGCTCCTTGTCTCTAGTTTAACTCATCATAGTTCGCTCCGACTGGATCCTTCGGGAGGTGAAAGACCTTGGGTGGTTTAGTCGGAGAGCGGCGTGTTGGAGTGGTTGGGGGGTCAGATTCCCATGGATTTGAGACCATCATTCTTAAAGAAGACAGGCTGCAGTTGAAGAATGGCAATCATCTATGAAGAAGATTTGATAAAGATTTAGACTGTAACTGTCTTCTTGTATCTATTATATTTATCCTGCATGTAAAATCTATTATTAAGACAGTATCGAATATAGTAAATAAAAGTTTCAGACGAGCGACCTAATTGCATAGTGACACATTTTTCAGCATTTTACCGTAATCCAGTAGATTAGCATCGATTGAACAAAGAGTTCAGATCATTTTGTAAAGATACTCATTTAGTAGGACGTCGAAGACAATTTTCTGAAGATGCTAACAGTAGTTAGCAAAATATCAAAAATAATATCTTCTTTCCTTCGATCCAACTCCAATAATTATTTATCACTACGATTATCCCTTTTATCCATATAAATCATATATCCTCGTCTGGCTCATCATGCATATTTCATCATGATCTCTTTCATCTTCCTCTTACTTTTGGAATTTTTAAGGTTCTCATTTTATCGCCAAACATCTCTTCGCATGACGATCCTATCTCAACGTATGTACTAAAATCTATTCATTCAAAATTGTATCAATTCGTTACAACCATCTTTAACATCTTCATCCGTAGCGGCACTTTTTCATAGAACTGGAAATCTGTCATCGTACGTCCTCTTCTAAAGAAACCGTCATGATCATTTGATAACATCTTCATACCACCCGATTTATCTTATTCCAATCTTATCTAAACTCCTTCAGCGTCTTGTGTTATATAAGTTTATCTATATGTTGTTTCTTCCAATTATACTTCATTTTCAATCTACCTACCGTTCTAATCACCCTACTGAACTTGCTTGTCTTGAAGTTTTAAGTGATCTACTTCAAGCTCGCGATTTAAAACTATGTAGTGTCGTAATCTCTCTCGACCTTAATCTGTTTATAATATTGTTGATCATTCTGTTCTACTATATCAGCTTCTTACAACTATGGTCTCTCAGTTCCTACTGTATACTGGTTCACGTCTTATCTATCCAAACGCTCTTTTTGTATTCACTCAAACTCCCCTTAAACATTTCACACGGTTTTCTATAAGGATCCGTTTTAGGTCCTAATTTTCTCTTTTATTCTCGTCGACTTGACTTTTATAACTCGTGACTATAAATTTCATCTGATTCAATATGTCAACGATATCTTTATCTACTCTCACACGCATCATATTTATATCCACGATATCGCTACTTCTACAAATTGTCTTCTGTATATTTATCATTTATTCAAATACATGCAAAGCCAAAATGATATTCAGGCAGAGACAAAAGACAAAAAAGCAAAAGATAAAGAAAAATAAAAACAAAAAAGAAAAAGAAAAACAAAAACAAAAAGCAAATAGTCATTCAACGGATCGTAGCAAAATAGGATAGTTCAGTAGAGCTGCTGAATGGCGGCATTGCTAACGTAACATGTTGCAGCATCGTGATTTACTAGGTTGCGGTGACTATACTCCCACAACCTACCTACCAGACTAGTGATTACATCGGTGGAATAACCCCCACACCATTCGACATATGTCATAGACAAAGCAGTTCCAAAGCTAAACAGCAGTTTAGCTTTGTCATAGACAAAGCAGTTTCAAACCGAAAACATTCCAATACGACTTAGACTTACTTTAAGGAAGGCGTTTCCGTGAACAAGGACGAGTGCCGTAAGTGGGTGTGGTCACAATAGGAGAACTGGGAGTTGAGTATATGAAGAGAGTATGATAGACAGCGGGAGATAAAGAGGATATGGATAATATAGAGGGCGGCAAGCGATATGAGGAAAGGTTATGAGTGGGAGGATATTGGAGGTTGGTTGAGGTGATTTTGATTGATGTATGTAGGTTATTGAGAAACGAGACGGGAAGGACGGGACGTGGGGTGTCGGGGATTGAATTTGACATGGAATGGGAAGTATATATGGTGACAGGATCAGTGGGTGGAGACAAGGACGTCAGAAGCGACTGGTTTAGTTTGAGTAAACGTGTTTGATGTTGATATGTGATTATGCGAGATTTTGCGTATTAAGTTGTTTGCACGAAATTTACATAGGAAGTCTTCTTCAGACTTACTGTTGTCGCTGGCGATTGTGGTTCATACGCTACAGTTGTGTCGAACACTGTACTTGTAGTTGATCACAGTTGGTGTCGGTCGTAGTTATCTTCTCAGTCCTTCCATTTACGTCCTTGTGTATTTAATCTGTTAACTTTGCCATGATTGAATTTATCTGCAATGTAAGTTTTTATAGCAAAGAAAATTTATTACAATTGTATTTTTGTACAATATAATGGCCGAGTAGCTTTAACGAACGTGAAATATTATTTGAATATTAGCGTTAAAGTATCTCCTAGATTAAATATTTTCCAATGATTAATTAATTTCTTTGATTAATGAAAGTACACAGGTACACTTAATTAATTAAGTACACTTAATTAATTAAGTACACAGGTCAATAATAACATGCCAGTAGAACAAATTAAATCAGCTAACTGAGTCTACGTATTTAATATAATTATAAAAAACATAATAATGCTAAATCAAAATTTAATAATTAAATAATAAAATTAATAATTGTTTTTAGATTTTCTATAATTTAAATCAAGTTAAAAAAAATGAAATTTAAAATAAACGTCATTTTTATGAATTGACTAATAAATAACAGACGTTGTATCAGAATAAGAATTAGAGGTCATCAGGAGGAACTGCTATGCTATCAGGTTTCGGCCCCTAACTCCTCTACCCAACATAGCAGCGGGGCCAAATACATGATAATGATGTATTTCCTCTGAAATAACTATCTAGTATCTTATTCTAATACAAAGTATATTATTTATTATCCATCCATAAAAATTTGCCACTTAAGAGTTTAAATTTATTCTTTATATTATTGTGTTGATTTATATATTTTACTATTTTCTGCTTGATGTTATTTTTATAGTAACCTAGTTTAAAATATGTATCTATTAAATTATTTAAATGATTTTGAAGAAAGCCAATATCATTACATATTGTTGCAATTCTTAAAATTTCATTATTTAATGTATTATATTTTAAATTATATGGTATTGCATGAATGCTCATGCAAAAATATGTTTCTTATAAATTTAAATATGTCATCTTTACGATATAAATTAATAGTAGTTTTAGTTAATGTTAATTTAATGTTCATATCTAGATATAAACCTTCTTTATCATTAATATTGGTTTTGTTAAGAATAAGGCTTTCTGGATAAATGTGCTCACTAATTGAATAAAAATTATTAGAATTAAATACACATATATCATCAATGTATCGAAACATATATTTCATATATTTATATTGTTTAGATTTAGTTTTTACACAGTTATGAACAAATTCATATTCTATAAAGCTTAAACACAAGTCAGCTATAATTGGGCTACTATTACCACCCATTGGAACACCTTTTACTTGTCTAAATATAGATGTCCCTACTTTTAAATAATTTTGATTTATCAAAATATTTAAGGATTCTATTAATTCAATTTTATTCATATATTTATATTTACTTGATGGTTTAATTTTTGTTAGATAGGCGTTATAATTATTATAACATATATATGTATATCTTTTTCCGAATATAAGGTTAATTAATTTTACTAACGCTTCTTTAATATCTACTAAACCTAGATTTGTATAAAGAGTACTAAAATCGTATGTATTTATATTTTGAAAATTTATTCCTTTTGTCTGTTCTAAAAATTCTTTTGTAGAATTAATACTGAAATAGTGTTTTATACCAGTATTAATTTCGATTACCTTGCAATATTTTTTAAAGTGTGCTTTAATTACTTTAAGTATTTTATTCATATAGACAGAAATTGGTTTTAATGTACATTTAAACGCACTACATATGAACCTAGGTTTTATTGGATTTTTATGTAATTTTGGATTCCAATATAATATAGGTATAGTTTTATTATCTAATTCAACCTTTATACCCTTTTTATCCATTATAGAACAGTGACTTGTAATAATTGTTTCTAAACTCAACTCACTACGTTCATATGTTGGATTTACATTTAAATCATTAGAATTAACCTCTTTCACTAGTATATCATAATAAAGCTTTTTGCATATGAAGACTAATAAAGCTTTTTGCATATGAATTACATTTCTGCTAACAATTGTTATATAATTAGCAATTAATTTTATAGCGTGATCTTTTATATCTATGATATAAATTTTATAATAAAATTTTATATCTTTCTTTATTTATTCAAATACATGCCAAAGCCAAAAGTCTATTCAGGCAGAGTCAAAAATGCAAAAAATAAAAAAACACAAACAATAAACGGATATATAACTCTATAACTTAAGCGTTATAATGAACATTTATTCATTCAAATACATGCCAAGGCTAAAAGGCTATTTGGGCAGAGTCCAAAAAAAGAATACAAAAAGCAAATACTCAATCAAAGGGGCTCAATAGGATAGTTCAGTAGAGCTGCTGAATGGTGGCATTGTTCACGTATCCATTTGCAGTATCGTGATTAAACGTGATCAAGCTTAGAGCGGCAACGACTTCGTGCAGAGAATTCCATATGGTAATTCCACTCCTCGAGAGTCTAAATATTTTCGGTAATCTGCTAAATTGAGATTCTTACAACACTCTACTATGTCCCCGCAACCTACCTACCCGACTAGTGATTAATCGGTGGTATAACCCACCGTACTATTGGACATAATCCATAGACAAAGCATTTGAAAGTTATGAACCTCTCACGTACTGACAACATTCCAACACGGCTAAGATGTCATGATAATTACTACCACCTAAGACAACACAGAGCCTCGAACACTGCTTAAGAATATACTCCAGGTCTAATAGTTCTCGCTTGGTGACAGGAAAGCAAGCCTGAATGCCGTATTCCAAGTATGACCCGACGAGGGAGGTGAATAACCTCTTGAACATTCGACAGCTTAATCTGAAGAATGAGCTTTTTATACAGTATAATGTCCGAGTAGCTTTACCTAGGGTGAAGTCTGTGTTCAACTTTGTTTGTAAAGATCAATGGACAATCATACCTAAATCATTATGTTGAGACACTTCCTTTAAGACAGTTTCCAATATAGTAACTGAAGTTTCATACGGGTGACCAAATTGCATAATGACACATTTTTCAGCATTTCACCGTAATCCAGTAGATTCGCACCAATTGGACAAAGAGTTCAGATCATTTTGTAAAGATACTCGATCAGCAGGACTTTTAATAATCGACTAAATCTTTAGATCGTCTGCATAGGCTAGATGAAAGAATGATAAGCGGTGTAGCAAATCATTCATAAAGATTATATAGCAGTGGGTTAAAGACTGATCCTTGAGCCACCCCAGAATCAACATTCACCGGGTCAGAAAGCACACATCCCGCACAAACAATGAAAACTCTATTCGATAGAAATTGCCTGACCCAATCACATATATGAATGGAATCCATAGTGATACAGTAAGGAGACTATGCCGTCATGTGGCATCCTATCAAAGACTTTCGAAAAGTCAAGGAAGACTGTATAAACATGAAACCCAGCACTCAAAGCATCTGTCAATTTTTCATGCGCAGTTAGTAGATTAGTTAGGCATGAACGTCCAATCCTGAAACCATGTTGAGAATCAACCAATATCTGATTAGAGTTCAGATAATCTCTAATTATACTAGCTATTAGTCTTTCGAAGTGTTTGCAAAATACAATGGTCAAACTGATGGGCCGCAAGTCCGCACAAAAGCTAGCAGGATGCATTTTATTAATGGAACCCCAATTGCCATTTCCAATTATCAGGAATCCAAGATGTGCCCGAACTATATCTGAAAAACAGAACTAAACCATTGCACAGTACGTTCGCTAGTGTTTTGACGAGAAAGGTAGCAATATTGTCTAGTCCCGGATATGCAAACGGATTGAGCTTCATAACCTCAATCAACACATCATCAACTCTAAGTGGAAAAACACAACACCGATGTGCAATAGGAACATACTTCCAACTAAATTCACGTTCTATGTTAGTAATCATAGCTTTCACTGAGAAGCTATCAGCTAAATGTTGGGCGATATGAGATGGTTCGGTTAAAGTTTCTGCTGGAGTTTGAATTGTGCTAATTGTGGCGACAAGAGTTTTGTTATTTCTTACATATGACCAAAACCTCCTAGGGTTCATCCATGGCGATACTTTTTTTGTACGAGTAGCGTTTCTGAAATTTTAGCCTAATGTATAAGTTCCAGATTCAATGTAGGCACGTTTGGAAGCAGGAGAACGTCAAAACCTGCGCCACAATTTGTCGTGGGACCCATGTGCATCAAGGAGTTCTATGTCGAACCAAGAAGGATTGTCATGTTTTGACTTGCAGAGACGCTGCGGAGCAAAGCTGTCTGAAATACGCTTCAATACCTCAAGAAGAAGATTATATGCTACTAAAACATTTGAACCGATGTGAACATGAAGACTATCCCAGATGCCCTTTGGGAAGTTTGCAACTAGTTGACTAGCATCAACACCTACCCAACAACGTTTTTTGAAATTGGAGTTTTGATAGACCCTGTTGAAAACGGACAGTTGCATAGTGAGTACATAATAATCGCTATTGTCGATTGATGCGTCATAACGAAGACCAGAGACGTCTCCCAAATCAAGATCAAATCAAGTATAGAAGGCGTTATTGTCACACAAGTAGGTTTTTAATATGTTGAACCAGTAGCATTTCGAGTAACAGAAAGTCACTCAATACTTTCCCAATTCCGTGATGTGGTCGTGAACAGCTACTTTCCCAGTCTATGTGAGGGATGTTGAAGTCGCCAATAAGCAGAATCATAGGATCGAGTAGTTTAAGAGAATCAAATCTTAATTCATAGGACGGAGAGCGATAAATAATACAGAATCGAGATCGCTGATCATTTCCCAGTGTAAAATAAATACCTTCAAATGACGATCCGATCTCGTCTCGAAAAGCATAAATGTTTGATACCAGGAGACTATTTCGCACATATGCGTCTACTCCGCCTCTACATTTACCACCCGAGCGATCCGACCGTATTAGAAAATAGTCAGGAATGGCAACACAGTCATGCTAAATGTTGACATGTAGTCTTGTTTCGGTCATACAAAATACATCAAAACGTTTTGATGCTACTAGGAATTTAAGTTCAGAGAACTGAGCCAGAACAGTGAACATTTTAATAACCGTCCTAGTGCCGATAACAGTTTATACCTTATTTTTGAAATATTTTATTTCTATTGTCATTATTATTTAATCTATTTTTATACTCTTTTTTATAATATGATATTTCCTTTTGTAATTGTATATTATTTTCATTTTTTATCTAATTATATTTAGTATATAAGTTTTCCAAATGTTTATCTTTGATGTATTTAAGCTTTTACTATTAATCAGCTAACCAAAGTAAGCATTTAAGTCATTATATAACGAATTGTAAATTTTATTTCTATTGCTATTATTAAAAAATCTAAAAACAATTATTAATTTTATTATTTAATTATTAAATTTTGATTTAGCATTATTATGTTTTGTTTATTTTATAATTATATAAAAAACGTAGACTCAGTTAGCTGATTTAATTATTTAATCTATATTTTTACCCTTTTGATAGCATTTTCCTTAATTCATTGTTTTCAATTAATTCTAAATTATGTGTGCATATATATTCATTTATTTTATCAAAATTAATAATAATAAGACTTTATTAATAAAAATACATAAATGGAAGTGTCGTTTAACAAGAAGTCCGTTAGAAAAAATAAACAGTCAGTCAACAGAAAAAATAGGTCAACAATTTCTTTGTCTTCTTCCTATTAAGGCCTCAAATCAATGGGGATCTGAGCCCCCCAACCAATCCAGCACGCCGCTTTCCGATTGAACCACCCGGGGTCTTTCATCCCCTGAAGAATCTAATCGGTACGGACGATGTTGGGTAAACGAGAGACGAGGAGCTTAAGAAACCTTAGCCTTTGCTCTGGGGGACGTCCTCTTGAGAAGAAGACTAATCCCGAGATAGCCCAGGTACCCCAAAGGCGCACCTGGGTTTTCCCATTTAACGACATATGCTGGGCCCGTCTCAGAGCCCACCTAGCTTTCTTCAGGATACGTTTGAGTCTATCCAGGTCGGCTTTCGCCGACCAGTTCACCGAAACGGTGAACCCCAGGTATTTTACTCGACTTGTGAAGACAGGGAGTGGTTCGGATGCAAATATGGAGGAGAGCGTAGAGAGTGCTAGTCTCTTAAGTTTTTTCTTGGTTGCAGGGGAGCCATGAAAGACAACCACCTGCGATTTAGCGGAGTTTAGAATAAGGTTGGATCTAGGCATCTGGTCTTTTAATCTTAAAAAGAAGCGGCTGATGTCCGAGACTACGTCTTTGCACCTGCGTCCAGTGAACAGGGCTGTGGTGTCATCAGCGTACACCACTAGACGTTGTTCACGTTTAAATATTTTAAATAGAATAATTGAGGCAGCAAGATATAAGATTGGAGAAAGTGGTGAACCTTGAGGCACACCCGTAATAGGGTAGAACTGACGCGCATCAGGGTCGTCATCATAATAAAATCGCTTGGTGTACAGCAGTATCTCCACCCTGTTAACAATTCTCACAGGCAACCCGAGGGACCTGAGAGAAGAGATAACAAAGGGAATGGAGATGCGGTCAAATGCAGCGGAAAAATCAAGGAAAACTGCCACAGCTAGCTGATGACTGTTCTCCTGACAAAACCGATGCACTTCACCAACTGCTGAATGGACCGAGCGACCTTTGACAAACCCATGGAAACCAGGTGGGATTAAATTTCGCCTAATCAGATGATCGCGGATTCTACGCGCAAGCGCTTTTTCGTAGATCGATACGAGGGAATTTTGAATCGAAATGGGCCGCAGGTCTTTAGGACAAGAGACCGGAAACTTTTTTGGAATAAAAATTCTCTTGCTAATGTTGATGCCGGCTACATCGGATGGGGTGGCTAATAGCATTGTGATGGCCACCTCCCTTCTTTGATCGGTTGTCAAAAGCTGACAGACACGAGAAGAGAGTGGAGCGACGGTTTTGGAGGTGCTTGGAAGAGGCCCCCAGGCGTTGAGAATATCTGTGACAGATAAGTCTCTACTCCTGAAGTCTCCCCAAGGCGGGATTGGTTGCGGAGATTGAGTGGCTCCATAGTTGTGTAAGGCAAGTGACTCTTCTAAAACTTTATCAAGGCCAATTCTACCGATCCAACCCAAGGCCCTATCCCTCCAACAAGCAAACTTCTCCTTCTTGAAAATCTTCCAAAAGGAAGACTGAGAAGGGTTAAGACGAGCAATGCTCGCCCTATCCCTACTCAGCTGGAACCAATATCTGGTGCGCCAGTATTCATTCGAGAGAGTCTGTCTGGCGGAAGAAGATAGATTAGGGAGGTTCAGTAGTTTTGCTAGAATTTTGAGCTTCGTCGGAGTGGGATTGAAAATGCGACCTTTATAGGTTGTAGAAAGCAATGCGGTAGCTTGCGAAGAGAGGTAGGAATTAAATTCGGTTAAATTCTCATTACCAATTCGGGGGAAGCGTTGGATAGCAGCTTGGAAGAAAGCCACTCTGATCGGGTCAAAGTGGAATCTTCTCCGAAGCAGCGTATCCTCCTCTATCCGCCAGCGAATTAGATCATGAGATGTGGACAGATGCTGTCGCGACTGCTCCGTGCAGAAGGGTTTTAACAACCATCTCTCGTGGAGCAGTAATAGGTCGAGGAGTGAATTCGTTGATGTGCAATGAAATGTAGGGGACGGTGGTTTGTGAATAAGATAACCGTTCCTGGCTCTGCGGAGAGCAGCATTAATCCAACGACCAGTTCTGTCGTTGAAGTCACCTAGTACAATGTCATAGCCGCTATCGATAATACCATCCAGAAGGTCACGGTTCTTGTGAATCTCTCCTGGACGAATGTAGACGTTGGCTAGACTGAGGCGTTTACCGTTCTTAACGAGTGAAACTACTAGACAAGACAGGGCAGAACAAGAGTAATTTAGCATTAGGGAGGACCTTAAAGAGCATTTAACTAGGGTCAAGAGTCCTTGAGATGAAGAGGAGTGAGGTGGGGTTATGTACGGAGTATAGTGGGAACAAATTTGCTTTGGGATAAATCGAGTAATGTCCTGGGGGAGACGGATAGACCGCGTCTCCTGGAGGACTATAACATCTGCGTCTCTACCAGATAAAAGTCTAAGGGCAGAAGCACCTCCCGAATTCCACTGAAGAATATTCAGTGAAAAAGGCTCAGGTTTACTCACCATTGGGCTAAATTAGTTGGAAGGGGGATGCCAACCTAGACAGAGCTAGGTGCAGGAGGGTTACCCTCACTGCCACTAGCCCCGTCGCGGGTCGTACCCCCCAGGGCAATATCTTCATTTCCCAGAGAAGCCTTCTTATCCTTGATCATCTTCCCCACCTTGGGGGTGGGACTGTTCTGGCCGAAGCCCCCTCTTCTTGGAGTGGGGGGTTTTAAGCTCGTTAGGCATGGGGGCAGCTGTTGTCCCTACAAAAGAGGATAGCAGAGGTTCAATCATTGTTTGAAATTGCGAAAAAATTACTCGTTTCTGGTTATCAAGAAGTTGAATGATGTCAGCGTTTGACATCCGGTCGGCTGATGAACCAGCAGCAGAGGCGTAGTTGATCGGGGTTCTAGGCTTAACAAACAGTTGTTTATATTCTTTAAATATTCTGCAGCGCCTTGACCAGGCCGGATGTTCCCCTCCACAATTAGCGCAAGAGGAGGAGGCCTGACATCTTTCCCCTTTTAAAGCATACTGACAATCCCCAGCACCACAAACACCGCATACCAAGGCCTTGCTGCATGTAGAGTACCAGTGGCCCCAGGCATGGCACTTGTTACAGTGTGGGAATGTGAGTCGGTCTTCGTCAATTAGAGTGAATCCTAAGTTAAAACCTAGGAAAGGATTCGCTGACGATTTAGAAAGAAGCAGACCGGAATCAAGATCTGTATTTGCAAAAGCCACTGGGAGGGGGTCGCCCCCTTACCTAGGACTTGCCTCACTGATTGGAGGCCATACAATTTTTTCAGAGTTATCAAATCTTCTTCTGTTAGAAACAATGGAAAATTAGATATTTTAACTGAGCACTGAAGGGGTTTTAACGTTATGGAACCAGAGTCCAAAAGGTGCTTGTCAAAATAATCTTTGTATTCCTTTAATAAAGAGGCATTCGGGAAGGAAACTCTTACAGTATTGTCCAAAATCTTCACTGAATTGAACAGCACCCTGTTTGGATGAATTGATGCAAACTTTCGCAAACAAGTTGATAAGAGGTTGTGTTTCTCTATTGGTTTTTTTGAATTGATGATGCACAGGTTAGCTAATTTTGGAATCGGGGGTAGCAGCCCCTTATCTGCATTTAATAAACACGAAACATCACTAACCTGATTAGAATTGTCTCCAGTAGACGAAAGAATTGAACCAGATCGTTCATTACTACCATATTTCATTGTAAAATCACCAAAAGTTGTAGAGCTTTGAAGCTCCGATAGCGTTTTAGCATTCTTTTTTTGTTATTGCAGTGTAAAAGATATCCAAAATTAAGACTTTTGCAATTACATTCAGTTTCTATGATATTTCTAATATTATCGTTACGTATTGATTTCTATTCTTTGTTATAATTACAAAATTTACGTCATAATGGCGGTAGAAACTTATACCTTATTTTAGGAATATATTTACTTAAATCTGATCCTATTATTTCTTTACTTTTAGAATTATTTAAAAGTCCGGCTATATTTATGTTATCTATACATTTATTAATGAAGTTTATGGTTAATATATATTTTCTATTGTTATTATTTACATTTATTGTATGATTATAGTATTTTGTATTACAATAACTGTCTATTATACAACTTAGCCTATCATAGTCGTTAATTAATTTTTGATTTATTGAACATATGATATCTTTAGAAAAACTTCTTATATTTACATAAAGATCTTTCAGCTTTTTTATCTCTTAAAAGTTGTTTTAATATTTCTAATTGTTCATTTATAAAAATATCTTTTTTAATATTTTTAACTCTATTTTTCCTATTCCTTTTATCACCATGACTTCTTGGTTTGCGTTTAACCGGATTATTATAATATAGTTGTTTATTATGTATTATACTACTTCTGCCAATTCCTTGTACCACGTCATTCAATCCTAATGGGTACATGGAATTAAGCGTTTTAATCCAAAAATCTTCTTTTTCTAATAGTTTTTGATTTAATATTGATATGTTTTCTTCGATAATATGTTCTAAAATAAATAATTTACAGTTTTTAATATCATGTCCTATTAATCTCATATGTTTATGAAATATAGTTTGACTATTATGCTGTATATTATATGTGTTGCCTAAACCTAGTTTTTAACATTTGATATGTTTTTCCTATATATTGCAATCTACATGTACATTATATAAGATACACTACACCTGCTGTATTGCAGTTACAATTATTATTAATATTTAGTGAAAAACATTTGTTTGTCGTATTACTTACAATACAATTATTATTTATAACATCACAAACTATACAATTTTTTCTGTTACATTTAAAAGATCTAACTGAACATAAAAATGTTTTTATTGAACATCAAAGTATATTTTATTATAAAATTTATTGGTTTAAAATTCATTATATATTCGATTGATTAAAAGATCCTACTATTTTTAATAAAAAGCTACTGCTAATTTCTTGACATAGTCTTAACTTTGCAATCATTAAAATTAATAAGCATTTAATATTTGATCTCATTGAAATATTTGATTAGCTCGTCGCTAGCAATATGTTTTATAGTACTGTTTACATACGCTTTTGCTCATACCGTCATTATTATTTTAATTATATACTATATTATACTCTATTTTGAATAATTTTGGAACTGTTTCGTGATTCATCATTCTATTCATTTAAACATTCAAATTATTTGAGATAAAAATTAACATTTTTCAAATGATATTGCGATATTTAGTCAATATAATTGCTGCGCTTTCTGGAGCTCAGATGGTCCATCTTTATTATAATCCACTTGGTAATTATCAACGATATCTTGACGATGCACTAGCCACCGCAAATATGAATGCTGAACGCGAACCAGATAAAATCGAAAAGTCAATTGAACAATCGAATAAAAGACAAAGTGTTCGCAATACTGTGTAAAAATATAAAATATGTAAAATTTGATGCATTGGAGTCAAAAATGTATTTTCTCAAAGGTGGAATGCATAACGAAACAAAGCAACTATTAATAATTTAAATTCCAATTTATTCCATCTATATATCTTTCTTGATTAAATTCAACATTTTTAAGCCTTTTCAATTACTAAATAGTGATCAATTACATTCTTCCCCAGTTAGAAACATTCAGTAACGAATGTTTTTAATGTAGTATAGTGCGTAAAGATTCATTAATTATTGAAATCTGACAAATTATAATTGATAAAAATCAAAATCAATAGGAAATCAATTAGTCGGAGAACTTAAAACAATAAAGAATATTTATATTTTTAATTAAGAGGACCTATTGCAAAGAAGATTTTAATAGTAATTAAGACAAATGCATGTAAACTTTGAAGAATCACTTCTAATATTTTATAATTCAGTATAAATATTTTATAATTCACGTTTTAATTATTTTTAATTATTAATTAATTTTATAATAATTAATTATTATTAATATATTTGATTTATAAACTGCAAAAACCGTTTTCAGATACTTTGATAAACAATTAAGTGTTTATTGTTTATAAACGCATAGGAGATCGTGAATTGTGCCCGACAAGAACAGGAACTCGCAAAATCATTTATATTCCGATCGTATCGAATCGCTATGTGGCGTCCTGGAATTCTTTTTTATAATGCAGTTTTGTTCCCGAATGTACAGAGCTTAGCCGTGATGAAGCTCCCCTAGAACTTGCATTTGAGAGAATGTTTCTAAATTTATATTAACTCCGATATAAGTTTTATCTTATCAACGAGAACACTAGTTTCTCTTTTAATTTGAATACTTTTTGTGATCTGTTGTTGTTTGTTTTGAAGCTGATCTCCCATAAATCAATCGAGTAGAGGCAATATAACCATAAGTGAATTTTCAGACTCAAACTCTTCTAGGCCTGTGCGATATATTACTCCGAGTCCACCATGTCTTAATGGAAGTTTGTTGTTCGTTCGCATTTCATCATCAATTTCAGTAAAATTCATAATGTTTGGCAATAACACTTCAGATGATTTTCTTTACAGCTACTGAAATCCCAACGGTGAAATTTGGCAAGTGTGGATTATGTATCTCTATTGTTGCTGAATCGATTTAGTAATGTAAAAGCGGAATGCGGATCGAACTTAGCTACCTTAATTAGTAGCGTAAGTACTTCGGTTCACCGAGCACACTACTTGATTTTCTCATTAATGAATTGTTCATCCCTTATATAGATAACCAGAAATGTGAATCCATCTGTTATTAATTTCAATGCGTCCTTGAAAATTGATATTTGTTCTTGTGATGTCTTTATGTGGTACAAAAGTACATTTCTCTGGGTTTACACGAATTCCATACTTTGGTCCAATTTTTACAACTTTATTCCACACCCTCTTAATGTTTTCAAGTGAGCCAACATATGATCAATCTCTGCATACAATCGATGTGTTATTACAGGCGTATGCTCCTGAAGACTAATGATATATGGCAGTGAAGCGGCAGTGAAAACTTGTATGGAGAGTGGACCCTTCAGACGATAACCATGTTTCACCCTGGACAGTAATAATGAGGCTTCATCATATCAGTTATGCAGTGTTTGTGACAATGATGGACATATAATTCATATGGGCCAGAGCTAGTTTTCTGTTTATGCTATTAAATGCATTACTTGCATCTAGCAATAGCACACAGTTGTTAACTGACTTTCCGAATTCATGCCGAATTTAGTGAACCGCCGCCTCGGTATCGCTGCGTTGCCCTGCACATAGTTGAATTTATCCGCATACATAAGTATGGTCCATTTGTAATACTTGCCTTAAATAATAAATAAATGAACCGCCGCCTCGGTATCGCTACGTTGCCCTGCACATAGTTGAATTTGTCCGCATACATAAGTAAGGTCCATTTGTAATACTTAAATGATGTTGAAGAAAACCAATATCGTTACAAATTGTTGCAATTCTTTATCAAGTTAAAATTTAAAATTAAAATTTAAAATAAAAGTCAATTTTTACGAATTGACTAATAAATAACGGACGATGTATCAGAATTAGGATTAGCGGTCATTAGGAATAACAATTTTTGAATTAAAATACCTTACTATTTTTATTTATTTTTATTACTTATTATATAAGTTTTATAGAATTTATATTTATATCAAATTAAAATTTAAAATTGATATTTAAAATAAAAGTTATTTGTTATGATAATCCTATCCTATTTTCTGCTGGGTCACACAAGGTTCAGTCCTAGGGCCCCTGCTGTTATCTCTTCTACTTGGCGATCTCTCTTCGTTTATCAAACCTTACTTATGTAACGTCATGCAATACGCCGATGACATCATCATCTATGTTAATGCACCCGCCCATCGCATACACGATATCGCAATTTCTGCCTCCAACAGTCTTTCTTCTATCTACAAACGTCTCTCCAATCTTCGTCTCGTTCTAAACCCGGACAAGTCCAAAATAATGTAGATCCTACCCCGTCAACCTAACATATCTACTCCCCTGTATCTTTTGCTTCATCAGTCATCCTCATAGTCCACAATCTCACTTTCTTAGGATTCCATTTCGATGATCACCTTGAGGTAAAACTTATAAAGTTTTATTGGACTTAATCTACAACACAAAATGGTTTAACGATAAACAAAGTTATGACAATCACCCCGTCTTAAATTTTGCAAAATATGTTCTTCATCAGACATAGTCACCGAGATACCTGGGCCTTCTTCTCAGTCTTTTATTGAGGTTGTACGCATTGCTCGTATCCTCGTTGTTTGAGCATGTTGAAGAGTCCAGCTCGGCTTAGAGCATGTTGCCTTTTTGACATTTTGGCATCCCATAATCGTCATATGAATCCGCAGGAATCGAAAATGCATTTTTCGAAATATCTGTATCGCTGCTGCAGTAATCGTCTGCGAAGTTAACGTCGGTTGAGTCTATGCTGTTAGACACGTCTCTAGTCAACAAAACAGTCGTCTCGTTTTCTTTGGGCTGTTCAGTTAATTCCACAGAAGGAATAGTCGGATCCATTTCATTCTTATCTGTACCTTTAGAACCGTCGTTCGCCAAGTCCGGAGCGAGGTCTCTCAAAGATACAACCGCTTTTGGCCATTCGGATACTGAACGAGAGCATATTTTGGATTTATCAACAAAAGTTTGGCTTGATCTACCAAGGGATCAAATTTAGACCTGCGATCGTGCCTTCATACCAGGACCTCCGCGGACTTCAGTAGCCAGTTCGGAATTGAAGTGCCCTGGACACTTTTGCGAGGAAAAGAGTATAAGCGATCGTGCTGTGTTTTGTTAGTCGCGGTCGATAAAAGTGTTCGAAGGCTGTTCAATACGTCGGACAGAATGCATTCCCATGATGATATGGGCATTGATCGGCTCATTAGAGAAGTAGTAATAGCAGTCCAAATAGTTCCATTGAAACGTTCGCATTGTCCGTTGCCTCTAGGATTGTACGCTGAGCTAGTACTGCTGGCAACCCCTTGCTCATTTAGAAAATGCTGAACTTGTTTTGACAGAAAAGAAGCTCCTCGATCACTGTGGATATACTCAGGACATCCGAAAATTGAAAAGATTTGACTTAGACAGTGACAGACGGTGGTCGCAGAAACATCTTTGCACGCAAAGCGAATGAAAATCTAGTGAACTCATCGACAACTACGAAGATATATCGATTAGCAGACTTACTCGGCAACGGACCCTTGAAGTCGACGCATAGTCTCTCGAAAGGCCTGGTAGCGCGAATAACGTGATGTTGAACATACAGAAATCTAGACTTACATCGGTTACATGCTGAGCAAGTGTTGACGACTCTCTTTTTTATCGTGGATTTGGCGAAGCTCGTTTACTGAATGAGTGGATGCACACATGCGTGAAAGTGCATCAGCTGAGCAATTTTGACTACCAGGCCTATATGAGATGGAAAAGTCATTACAATCAAGTTCAAGTTTCCATCGTTCGATTTTCTCATTATTTATCTTGCTTCGGCGCGCAGGCTGGAAAATGAAGCTTACCGACTTCTGGTCAGTGAGAATTAAGAAATGTCTGCCAATGAGAAAATGACGCCATTTCTTAAGTGCTTCCACAATTGCATGAGCTTGTTTCTCCTCTGAAGAGTACTTTCGCTCACTCTTAGACAAGGTTCTTGAGAAAAAGGCGATGGGTCGCCCATCTCCGTTTAGAATAGCCGCGATGCAAACATCTGAAGCATCCGTTTCAACAGTGAGTGTTTTCGTGTAATCGATATGGTAGAGAGCGGCCTTCGCGATATCTTGTTTCAATTCTTCGAAATGTACGGCAGCTTCAGTAGACATTGGAAATCGTACCACGTCCTTGAGAGGGGCAATCTTGCTTAAGAATTTTGGAATCCATGAAGAGTAATAGGCAAAAAGTACAAGAGCCCGTTTCAATGCTGTTAAATTAGACGGAAGAGGTAAGTCGCTAAGAGCTGTCAAACAATCAGGATCTGGCTGTAGTTTTCCTTGGGATACTTGATAACCGAGAATTTTTATATCCGTTTTACAAAATTCGCATTTGTCAGGATTATAACTTAATTCAATCACTTTAGCCATCTCGTCAAATTTCGCCAAATTCTCATCATGCTCCACTTTTGTACGTCCACAAACTGTAATGTTATCGAAATATGCGAAAGTATGTTTTAATCCATGCACCTCTATTATTCGATCCATTGCTCTTTGGAAACTAGCGATAGCATTAGTCAAGCCAAACGGCAACCTTTTAAACTGATAAAGCTTGCCATCAGTTTCAAAACCCGTGAATATTTTGTCGTTTTTATGCAATTGGATTTGGTGATAGGCAGACTTAAGATCAATAGCGGAAAAATATTGATATCGGCTAATTTCAGAAACTAGTTGCTGAAGGTTAGGAAGTGGATAAGCGTCCAATGACGTAAATTTATTTATAGTTTGTGAATAGTCAATAATCATACGACGACAATGTCTGTCAGAACGAGTGACTAATACTTGAGCTCGCCAGGGTGAACTACACGGCTCGATAACGTCGTCTTTAAGCAGCTGCTGGATTTCAGCTCTGATTAACTTGCAGTCTTCGTGATTGAATTTTCTGGAACGGATAACAACTGGCTTCGTATCGAGAGAAAGATGCTGGAAAGGTCGAATCGGGTCAACGTCGATATACTTGAGAAAAGCAATAACCAGATCGGATTGACTACCACCCATGTATATTTTCACGTTCTAGTGGCGTTCCATAAACTCTATTCCGAGAATAGATTCGGTACATAAATCGTTTAGAATATCAAATTTGACGTATTCGTAAACTCGATTGTGATACTCAATCGTTACACTTACTTCACCATTAGTATACGTTTTGAGATTGTTAGTGGCCATCGTCACATATTTGCTTGATTTTTGGATGGAGAGATTCAACCGTTTTGCTGTTTCGGACCGCATAAAATTTCCGTAACTGCCTGTATCAAAGAGACATTGCACTCTATGCTGATTAATTTAAATAGTGTCGACAACTTTGCTATCTCGACAGGTATATGCCAGTGTCGCGATATGTGTGCCAGTATTCTTGAATTTCGAAGATTGACAAACCCTACCGAAATGCCTAACATTCCCGCATCGAAGACATGTAGATTCCTTTGCCGGACAAGAAGACCTTTGGTGCTTTACTGATCCTCCGCAGAAAAAGCATTTCCACTGTGATTTCGTCGTGACAGCAACATGATTAGACGAACATAAATCCACATTTTCATGCCTTTGAGGACTAACTTATTTGCGGTGTAGGTTGTCTGTTATATGGGCTACGCGCGAAAACGGTTGTTTGATAATACCTTTATGCTTTTCAGCCATTTCCATAGCCTTGGCTTGGTCACATGCGATCGAAATTTTAGATGCGTATTTTCCAATAATCTCTCTCGTATCCTTGATGAAGAGATGCCCATAATAAACGCATTTGGCATTGCTTGATCTTGATGTTCTGAAGCTGTCACGTTTTTAAAATCACATTCGATAGCAAGCTGCTTTAGCGCATTAATGTACTGTTGTATATCCTCCCCTCAACTTGACGACAGACATACAACATGTGTCGAGCATATACAACGTTTACAGGCTTTTCGAACACAGACCTAAAAATCTCGATTGCTTGATCATATGAATCAGCAACTTGAATCGATTTAAAAATCTCTGGAGAAACGAAATTTCTGAGAATGGTAAGCTTGACTTGTTCGGGAGCTTTGATGACACGAATTCCGTAAATGTTGCAAACCAGTGGCGACATATGTCAGTCATGACTCGTTCATCTGTTTGTACTGTTAACTTCGAAGGTTGCAAGTATCGTGCCATATCGATCGAACTTGCTGTCTCGGTGTCAACAACATCAAATTGATGAGAGTTTGCTTCGGTCATTCAACAATGAATCCAATATCTATCTGTTTATCAAACCTTTTTCCTTTAAATCATGCAATACGCCGATAACATCATCATCTATGTTGATGCACCCGCCCATCGCATACACGATATCGCAATTTCTGCCTCCAACAGTCTTTCTTCTATCTACAAACGTCTCTCCAATCTTCGTCTCGTTCTAAACCCGGACAAGTCCAAAATAATGTAGATCCTACCCCGTCAACCTAACATATCTACTCTTCTGTATCTTTTGCTTCATCAGACATCCTCATAGTCCACAATCTCACTTTCTTAGGATTTCATTTCGATGATCACCTTGAGGTAAAACTTATGAAGTTTTATTGGACTTAATCTACAACACAAAATGGTTCAATGATAAACTAAGTTATGACACACCTTTTCATTAAACGCTTCGTCCGCGACAAGGTCCGCTCGTCTAACTTAATTCTCCGTGACATCTCCTGTATTCGTCCCCTTATCGACTTCCGTTCCTCTGTCTCTACGTTCATCGAAGAGACAGAAGAACGTTCTTGTATGTCTCTTCTTTCATCGCTTCTTTTCCCTAACATCGATTAATGTCGCAGCCTTTTCGCCAATTCTCCAAAATCCATCATCCTACCCCTACAACGCACAATCAACTCTGCAGTTCGAGTGCTCCTACGTCTCCGTTGCTTTGACCACACATATCTTGCTCAACTCTCCTGACCCACCATTCACATCCGCATACAACTCCGCCTTCTTCTCTTAACTTTTCGTATCATCGCTGTCGGCTCTCTATCGTTCATAAATCTCCCTTTCTTAGACGACACTCGCCCACTTATCTATCACTGTGTTCCCGTAATTCCCTCTTACTCCAAGTTCCCAATTACTCTAAGAACTACGGTCTCCGATCATTCCTCGTCACTGCCCCCACTCGCCTGGAATCAGCTCCCACTTGACGTCCGCCGCGCTCCCTCCTTTATTACATTTAAATGCCGCCTTCGTATCCACCTTCTCCTATATCAGGAAGAACTATTATGCTATCAGGTTTCGGCCCCTATTCCCTGATCCAACATAGCAGTGGGTCGAATACATTCTAATGGCGTATTTCCTCTGATGAAATCTTATTATCCTGTATCTTATTCTAATACAAAGTATATTATTTGTTATCCATCCATAAAAATTTTCCGCATAAGATTTTAAATTTATTTTTAATAATATTTTTTGTTGACTTGTATATTTTACTATTTTCTGTTTGGAGATATTTAATCCAACCAAGTTTTCATGGGTTTGTCAGAGGTCGCTCGGTCTATTTAGCAATTGGTGAATTGCACCAGTTTTGTCAGCATAACAGTCATCAGCTTGTTGTGGCTGTTTTTCTTGGCTTTTCTGCTCCATTTGACCGCATCTCAATTCCTTTCATTATCTCCTCTCTCAAGTCCCTCGGGTTGCCTGCGAGAATTGTCAACGGGGTGGATATTCTGCTATATACCAAGCGGTTCTTTTATTAAGACGACCCTCATGCACGTCAGTTCTACCCTATTACAGATGTGCCTCGAGGTTTCCTACTTTCTCCTATCTTATATCTTGCTGCTTCTATCATACTCTTTAAACCATTTTAACGCGATCAACATCTAATGGTATATGCTGATGATACCCCATTCATGTTTACTGGACGCAGGTGTATAGATGTAGTATCGGACATCAGCCATTTCTTTCCAAGATTAACAGACGAGTTATCTACGTCCAACCTTATTTTCAAATCCTCTAAATCGCATATGGTTGTTTTTAATGTTCCCTTTACGAAAAAATAAACTAAAGAGACTAGCAATCTCAGCTATCTCTTCAATATTGATTAAATCAAACATATTTACACATCTAATAAAATACCTGGGGTGTACTATTAAATTGTTGACTTGACCAAACTTGATTTAATTCAAATGTATACTGAAGAAAGCTAGATAGACCATGAAACGGGAATAGCATCTGTCACTGAGTGAGGAGGCTCAGATGCGCCTCTGGGGTACCTGGGCAATCTCGAGATTTGTCTTCTTTCCTAGAGGACGTCCTCCAGAGCAAAGACTAAATTTTTTGAGCTCATCACCTCGCGATTACCCGCTATTGTTCGCCTCGACTGGACCCTCAGGGGTGTGAGAGAGCCTGAATGGTTCAGACGAAAAGTGGAGCACTGGTTCAGGTTAAAGGGATCTTATCCCCTTTGCCGATTATTATAAGAAGATAACTCAGCTGAAATCGCATGTTATTGTCGTCTTTTTCTACTATGACATTTTCATTTATGCATGTATTACATATTTTAATCCTATTTTGTTCTTTTATTAAGGAAATCTTTATTTATTTATGTAATCGTACTAATAAGAATTTTTGAACACTGTAACTTTTGTGTGTTTTTATCCTGATGATGGCAGATAACTATTGCAAATTCAATCTCATAATAAAAACTTATTTCGCTCCATTACTCTGTAACTGATATTTTTACCTTAAAGTTTCTATAATTCAGATTTATATAAATAAAGAATTTTGTATTTTTTGAGTAATATGTTCTTTTAAAATAGTTAATATCTGAACGACTAATTGTAAGCTTTTTGTCATCATACAACACGTAATCATTCGAAATGATTACTTTTAATTTCGTATGATTACTTTTCGTAATCATACGAAACGTATTTTTACAAACTACTATTTTAAGTTATGCTGACTAGTAAATTGTTTTAAATAAATTAGTGAATCTACTAATTCAGTTTGAATAAATGGTTATATAAAATATGGTAAAAGATTTATTATATACGATAACAATCAATTTAATTATCCCATACTCCGTTTGTTAATAATTGAAAACGACCACGTGATTGTTTCGAGATCACTTGTCTTTCGTTGAAAGTTGTTTCAATAACAGATGATTCAGTTACATTTCTATCCCCTTTTTCATTACGGAGTAAATTTTTAGGTAATTCATAATAAAAGTCAAAATCAAAATATTTATGAGTCAATACTTCTTTAATCCCTATTCGATCAACATCGCGTAATAGCATCGTAGTTTTCAGAAAATTTGCGTGATCAGCCAGTGTAGCGTTCACTTCAAGTACGCCTTTGGCAATACTCGATAGTAAACTATCGTGCTCCTCGTAAAAGCCCGCTGCATCACGTGAAGTGTAATCGTCTCGACCGCAGTGATTAACAAGACATACTGCAGCACCCATTTGATAGGCAAAATATTTGCTTGGAATATATTTGTAACAATTCTGATCAGTACATTTGTTATAAGGTGAAACTGTTTTATAATATATTTCAGGTGGAAACATATCGACACAAGGTTTTGATTTCCATCCTACGGAAAAGTCTCCTGAAAAAAATTTAGCCAATGAAGACCTGGTGTTAAGTCTTTCAAAATTTACATCGACTCTGTTTAATTCCTTGAGCAGTAAATCTCCTGCTCTGTTTATCAGAACATTACCACCACTTAAATCTAATGGAAACATCTGCAAACTAACGAGCTTGCCAACAATATGTATTAGGTTTCGAATGAGTAATCGTTCATCGAGGAACATATCTAAATTTATTTCTCCTTTATTACACTCTAAACCAGCTTTTTCATTTAGGGTCATAAAACCACGCAAATATCGTGTCACAAGTACGGTATAACCGCTAGTCCATAGCCTATGTTGATTTACAAATTCAGCGGTAATTGCTTCTTCATTTTTATATTTACGACTTAACTTTTTTAATACATACAACTCCAGTGCTTGTGGAAAATTGTCTGTCTTGTTATCTCGTTCAAACTCATCTAAATTATCAATGCTGTCCCATCCACCACACATTCTTACTTGTTTGTATTCCAACTTAAACTTTGCACGTTCTACTGACATTGACTGCACAAAGCTAGGTAGTTGACTTTGCATACATAATACTGACGTTGTTCGCTCGATAAGTTTTATTTGTACAAATTTTCCGCTTTGAACTTCTGTAGCCTTAACTACCACTGATCCATTTCCTCGCATCAATAATTTAGGTGAATTGTACCTCACACAGAATTCTTTTAAATCAGGTGGGTTGAAATCTGTAAATCTGAAGATTTCATCCTTCATATATTCTTTGCATTTTGATACCTGTAACTTTCTCTTTGCGTTTTCCCTGTATGTTTGTAAATTTCTACGTAGACTAAAAGCTTCACTTGTGTGGTGTGGAATTGCATCTGTAGTGATCCCAGATAAATGACGAGAAAATTTCAATTTTCTCCTTAGTCGACTAAATGGCCCGTTACTTTCGACTGTATTGAAAAGAAAGGACAATGCAAATAGTATCGAACAAATCAACATTCACCTAATTAACTCGTTCGCTTTTACATATCTTATGATAATCATTTGTTTAACTACATTTTTGGCGCTAAATATTAAAATTTAAAAGTAAAAATTGTGCCATCCATATAACGACTTGGTTTACTACTATTCGGTCAAAAAAGGAAAGATCAAATTAATAAAGATTGTATACAGAACTTACTAAATTAAAGCATAACTATATAATAACAACTATTAATAAATCAAGTAAACCTATCCCATATTTTATCGAAATAAAAATTACATAAAAATCTAATAAAACCTAGGTTCATATGTAGTGCGTTTAAATGTACATTAAAACCACTTTCTGTCTATATGAATAAAATACTTAAAGTAATTAAAGCACACTTCAAAAAATATTGCAAGGTAATCGAAATTAATACTGGTTTGAAACACTATTTCAGTATTAATTCTATAAAAGAATTTTTAGAACAGACGAAAGGAATTAATTTTATAAATATAAATACATACGATTTTAGTACTCTTTATACAAATCTAGGTTTAGTAGATATTAAAGAAGCGTTAGTAAATATTATTAATCTTAAATTCGGAAAAAGATATACATATATATGTTATAAAAATTATAACGCATATCTAACAAAAATTAAACCATCAAATAAATATAAATATATGGATAAAATTGAATTAATAGAATCCTTAAATATTTTGATAAATCAAAATTATTTAAAAGTAGGGACATCTATATTTAGACAAGTAAAAGGTGTTCCAATGGGTGGTAATAGTAGCCCAATTATAGCTGACTTGTTTTTAAGCTTTATAGAATATGAATTTGTTCATAACTGTGTAAAAACTAAATCTAAACAATATAAATATATGAAATATATGTTTCGATACATTGATGATATATGTGTATTTAATTCTAATAATTTTTATTCAATTAGTGAGCACATTTATCCAGAAAGCCTTATTCTTAACAAAACCAATATTGATGATAAAGAATGTGTATATCTAGATATGAACATTAAATTAACATCAATTTAAACTATTAGTAAATATATATCGTAAAGATGACATATTTAAATTTACAAGAAACATATTTTTGCATGAGCATTCATGCATACCATATAATATAAAATATAATACATTAAATAATGAAATTTTAAGAATTGCAACAATATGTAATGATATTGGCTTTCTTCAAAATCATTTAAATAATTTAATAGATACATATTTTAAACTAGGTTACTATAAAAATAACATCAAGCAGAAAATAGTAAAATATATAAATCAACACAATAATATAAAGAATAAATTTAAACTCTTAAGTGGCAAATTTTTATGGATGGATAATAAATAATATACTTTGTATTAGAATAAGATAGTAGATAGTTATTTCAGAGGAAATACATCATTATCATGTATTTGGCCCCGCTGCTATGTTGGATCGAGGTTAGGGGCCGAAACCTGATAGCATATAAGTTCCTCCTGATGACCTCTAATTCTTATTCTGATACATTGTTTGTTATTTATTAGTCAATTTATAAAATTGATTTTTATTTTTAATTTCAGTTTATAATTCATCTTGATATAAATTATATAAAATCTTATAACAATTATTTATTATTAATTAATTTTTTATTATTTAACTATTTAACTTTTATTTTGCTTTATTTTTAATTTGCAATATAAAATACGTAGACTCGGTTAGCTTATTTAATTTTTATTTACAAACCACCTTCCCCTACCTTTCATTGCACATCAACAAATTCTATCCTCGACATTATACTGATTCACTCGAGGTGGTTGGTTAAACCCCTCTGTACGGAGCAGTCGCGTCAACATTTGTCCACACCTCATGACCTTATTCGTTGGCGGATTGAGGAGGATACGTTGCTTAGAAAAAGGTTTCGCTTTGATCCGATCAGAGTGACCTTCTTTCAGGCGGCTATCTAACTCTACCCCAGAATAGGAAATGAGAGTTTAACCGAACTTAATACCTACCGCTTTTCGCAAGCTACCGCGATTCTATCGACTACCCATAATAGTCGCTTATTCAATCCCACTCCGACAAAGTGCAAGGTTATAGCCAAATTACTGAACCTCTATAATCTCTCTGCTTCCGGCAGAAAGGCCTTCTCGAATGAATACTCGAGTACTAGATATAGATTCCAGCTGGAAAGCGATTGGGCGAGTATTACTCGTCTTAACCCTTCTCAGTCTTCCTTTTGGAAGATTTTCAAGGAGGAGAAGTTTGTGTGTTGGAAGGATAGGGCATTAGGTTGGATAGATAAGATAGGCCTTGAAAAAGTTTTTGAAGAGTCACTAGCCCTACACAACTATGGAGCCACGCAATCTCCTCAACCAATCCAGCTTTGGGGTGACTTCAGGAGTAGGGATTTATCTATTACAGATATTCTCAACTCTTGGGGTCCACTTCCGGGCACCTCCAAATCCGTAGCTCCATGTTTTTATCGTGTCTGTCAGCCTTTGACAGCAAATCAGAGAAGGGAGGTGGCCGTCACAATGCTTTTAGCCTCCCCATCCGATGTAGCAGGCATCAATATTAGTAAGCGTGTTTTTATTCCTAAGAAAAAATCCTGCTCATGCCCTAAAGATCTGCGACCCATTTCGATTCAAAATGCCCTCGTGTCGATTTACGAAAAAGCGCTTGCGCGTAAAATCCGCGACTATGTGAGTAGGTGTAATTTGATCCCTTCAGGTTTTGATGGGTTCGTCAAAGGTCGCTCGGTCCATTTAGCAGTTGGTAATGTGGAGCAGTTTTGTCGCGATAACATCCATCGTCTTGTTGTGGCTGTTTTCGTCGACTTTTCTGCTGTATTTGACCGAATCTCCATTCCCTTTGTGATCTCTTCTCTCAGGTCCCTCGGGTTGCCTGCGAGAATTGTAAACAGGGTAGAGATCCTGCTGCACACCAAGCGATTTTACTATGAAGACGGCCCTGATGTTCGTCAATTCTACCCTATAACGGGTGTGCCTCAAGGTTCCCCACTTTCTCCTATCTAATATCTTGCTGCCTCCATTAATCTATTTAAAATATTTAAACGCGAACAACGTCTAGTGGTGTACGCTGATGACACCACATCCCTGTTCGTTGGACGCAGGTGTAAAGACGTAGTCTCTGACATCAGCCGCTTCTTTTTAAGATTAAAAGACCAATTACCCAAATCCAATCTTGTTTTAAACTCCGCAAAATCGCAGGTGGTTGTCTTTTAAGGCACCCCTGCAACAAAGCAAAAACTTAAGAGATCAGCACTCTCTGCGCTCTCCTCCATATTTGCCTCTGAACCACCCATTACCTTCACATATCGAGTAAAATACCTGGGGTTCACCGTTACGGTGAACTGATCGGCGAAAGCTGACCTGGATAGACTTAAACGTATCCTGAAGAAAGCTAGGTGGGCCCTGAAACGGGCCCAGCACCTGTCATTTAAATGGAAAATCCAGGTGCGCCTTTGAGGCACTTGGGCTATCTCGGGATTAGTCTTCTTTTCGAGAGGACATCCCCCAGAGCAAATACTAAGGTTTCTTAAGCTTTTCATCTCTCGTTTACCCAGCATAGTCCACGCCGATTAGATTCTTCGGGGTTGAAAGACCCCGGGTGGTTCAGTCGGAAGGCGGCGTGTTGGATTGGTTGAGGGCTCAGATCCCCCTGGATTTGAGGCCATGAAGAAATAGAAGACTGTATGATAGAAATTAATTGAAGTGGTGGTTTCTGTCTTTAACTGACACTCTTTAACTGACTGTTATGACTATTTTTTTCATTTATGTTTTGTAATTTAATAACATCTTTATTATTATACTTTGTATTAGAATAAGGTACACTAAATAATTAGTCACTCGTTTATCCAGCATAGTCCGCGCCTATTGGATTCTTCGGGGATGGGGTGAAAGAGCCCGGGTGGTTCAGTCGAAAGCAGCGTGTTGGATCGATTGGGGGCTCAGATCCCTCTGGACCTGAGGCCGTAAATGGAAAAGATGAAAGACGATTGATAGTCAATGAAGACGATTGCTTGAGTTTTTGACTGTTTTGATGACTTGTCTTGTTTTTTTATTATGATGACTTATTTATCTTGTATTTAAGAAAGCTATTGTTATTAAATAATCAAATTTCATCATTAAGAAATACGCCATTAGTATGTATTTGGTCCCGCTGCGATGTTGGTTTGATGAATAAGGACCGAAATCTGATTACATAGCAGTTTATCTTGATGACATCTATTCCTTTTTCGAATTAGTCGAATATTATTTATTAGTCGATTCATAATAACCTTAAATGATATACCATATCAGTAGAGGATATCCTAATTGCTGACTGCAGAGTGTGAGCGCTATAGAATCTCCTAATGACATTATTGCAATGTACAGATGATTGCAATATTACAAATCAATAATCTAACATGCATTACATTACTGTATTGTAGCAATCTATTCAGTATGTAGTCTTCATAATCTTCGTTGCAATTCCGTGCAAAATTCAGTGCTGAAAATGAGATTTTGGTTTAATTTGAAAATGAGATTTTGGTTATGATTTCTTGTAAACATTTTGCAATTTTAATCCTGATAATCTACATTGTTGTAGTGCGACCGATTACTTACGATCTTTAAGCGCTAAGCTACCTCAAATATCGGATATATTTGCTCCCTTACGCCAGGTACCTTAAAAAAAGTTTGAGATAAATATCATACAATGTAACGAACATCTTACAAAACAGGATTACAAACATCTTACAAAACAGCTATCGAAGAAGTTTATGTCCTAACACTTAGGAAATTTATTGATTACAACTACGTACTACGATTACAACGTTTACAATGATTACAACTATATTACAACGATTACTACGATTACAACGTTTACAACGATTACATCGATAACAACGATTACTATTTATTAATCACCAAGTCAACACTAAAGTCGATTGTAGTGTTTTGTCAAGTGGTTCTACAAGCTACTGGAAAAAGTAAAACAAGAGTAATCAGGGCAAATATATGTCGCCGCATGACTCTCTGGAAAAGTGGCAGATTGTCCGATCTGATGAACGAATCTCGTATACTTCAAAAAAGTCGCTCGTTTGGAAATGCTGTCCATAATTCTCCCAGTTGGGTTAAAAGGTATGTCAATTGGTATCCTATGGAAAAACTACGACGGCAATGCAACTACTCGATAATCCCACTGCACACAGACGTGTTCTGGGGCTTGAAGACCGCTTTGGTGGTGTTTCAGTAAGAGAAAGTCTGATCTGTTTACACCCCACCTCAAAGGAAACATGCGAGCGGGCGTTATTGAGGGAGCCTCTTAGTGGAATAATTAATCACCACCAAGTTCGTTTTCATGATTTGGGTGTTAGGGACATCTTAGCTGCCGCACGTCGTACTCACGGAAGTGCGGGTCCATCCGGTGTTGACGCAATCTCTTGGAGACATATGCTGGAATCTTTCGGGACAAGTTCGATCCAATTAGCCTCAAGTTTAGCCGACTTTGCAATTGTTATTGCAACAGCTACTCTGCAGCCAGGGGATTTGGAAGCCTTCACAGCAAGTAGACTAGTGCCACTAGATAAGAATCCCGAAATACGTCCTATAGGGATTGGTGATGTGTGTCGCAGAATAATAGGCAAAGTCCTTGCTAAACGAATATCCATCGATCTTCAAGCTGTCTCGTCCTGCATTCAGTTATGTTCTGGTCAGCGCTGTGGTACCGAGGCTGTTGTCCATTCTGTTCGGAAGCTGTACGTGGAAAACAATACATCGTGTATCCTTCAACTCGATGCTACTAATGCATTTAATTGCATAAACCGCTTACTCGCCCTAGAAAATATCAATTATGTTTGCCCCTCCCTATCAACCGTCCTCCACAACATCTATGGGGATCCAGCTGCACTCCTAGTAGAAGATGAGGTTATATACTTGCAAGAAGGTTTCACACAGGGTGACCCACTGGCAATGATTGCTTTTGCAGCGGCCTCCCTCCCACTGATCAACGCATTGCTAACGGCAATTCTACAAGTTGCACACCGTTTGTATGCCGATGATGCTCATTGTGTCGGCAGTAATACCGATCTAATGGCGGTTTGGAAATTGATTAGGGACATCGGGCCTCAATATGGTTTTTTTATAAACGAGGACAAATGCCAACTATTAGTGCACGAAGATGACCTAACTCGAACGAAGACACTTTTTGCCGATTCCGGACTTCGAGTAGTTTGCAGTGGCTTGTCAGTACTTGGGTCACCTATTAGGAGTAACTCATTCATTTCTGAGTTTGCTAAGTCCAAAGTAGACAAATGGATTCGCTCGCTGTCAAACCTAGTTAAAGTGGCGAATGAGAGTCCACACGTCGCATTTGTATTGCTTACACAGGCATTCGAATTCAAATGGAGCGACTTACAGCGAACTTGTGATTTATCAGTGTCGCACTTTGAGCGTATCTCTGATATGATTCAACACAATATTATTCCGGCAATTGTTGGTACTGTTCCAGAAGTTGACTGCTGGCAAGTACTTACACTCCCATTACGTTTCGGAGGACTAGGCATTTCTTTTCCAGATGCTCATCATGATTCCGAATACAATAACTCTGTGCGCATGTGTCAGCCTTTACTGTTAGGCCTAACTGGTAATGAGTTAATTAAAACCCAAAATGAAGTGGCGACCTGTATAAGACACGAGAGGGAAGAAGCTTGCAAGCAAAGGGTGGCAATCATCAAAATTATCAATGAACAAATAAGCTCCAAATTGGAATACGCATCAATTGTCGGTGCATCATCTTGGTTATCCGCCAAACCACTAATTAAATCGTGTTGTCAGCTCAATAAAAAACAGTTTCACGACGCCATCGCTACTCGTTATGGCTGGGAACCCCCTGATGCTCCTGCATTATGTATGTGCGGCCAACCATTTAGTGTCGTGCACTCAAATTCTTGTCAAGCTGGTGGTCTGCCGTCAATTCGCCACGATACGGTGCGGGACTTGTTGGCAAGGGAATTGTCCACTGTATGCGTTTGTGTATCAACAGAGCCGACTTTACAATCACTTACAGAAAATGTTCATTTCGAATCTAGTTCTACTACAACTGACCCCAATGCTAGGTTGGATATAGAGTACCATGGGTTATACGGCAACAGGATGGAGCGGTCCTTAATGGACGTTTGTATCTTCAATCATCTTGCTCCTTCTTATTCGTCGGGATCGATAGTTAGCCATTTTCAATATCACGAGAGGAGAAAAAACGCAAAGTATGGTGAGTGAGTTGCTAGATTTGAGAGAGCTACTTTTTTACCGGTCATATTTGCCGCAAATGGTGGAATTGGAGTGAACGCAGACACAGTGTTGAGGCGGATTGCGAAGCTTCAAGCGGGTTCCACTCAAACTCCTTACAGCGAGTGCATTCGTTCCGATACCTATCTAAGTTTTCAGGATGGGTTTGAGTAGTAGCCCACAGAGCATAATATAGTTATTATATTAATAATAAATATAATTTAATACATTATACATTATATATTAATATATAATTATTATTATTATTAATTGACAACGAATTGAGCCGAGGCTCTTTACAAGTTGCTTCACAAAATAAAAAGAATAAAAAGAATAAGAGTCGTTTTGTCCCTCCATCATCAGATAAACTACTGAAAATCCCATTGTTGTCTTGAGAAGGAAGGGTCATCATCCAGTAGGGCGCAAAAACTTGAAGCAGTAGACGAGAAAACGGTTGCACTCTGAAGCGAATTCCAAGATCGTACGACTCGTTTGGCAAAGCAGGAAACTGCATGCATGTACCTTTGTGTTTTCAGCATCAGGGGGTGTCCGCGAAGAGAAGGTTGACCTCTCATAATATATTAATACATAATATATTAATACAGTTATTATATTCCTTACATGCATTTATTTATTTTATTAAGAAAATCTCATTATTGTTCACATTTGACATTTTGAAACAAGCTAACATGGCGATAGATACACACTGGCAAAGTTGAAGTTTACTTATGTCGTTTGGAGTTACAATTGATCGTCAAACATAAAGGATTGAATATCAAAGTTTGACAATGTAGAGCAATTGCTCTACATTGTTACATAGCTACAGACATGGAAAAGACAATTGTCAATTGTCGTAACGTTTTCAAAGTTTTTGGAGTTGTCTGGACAGCATGCTTCCTGTCGTAATGCGACCTGATAGCTGAATCCATTATGTAGCCAGCTAAAATACAAGTTAGTCGAAGAGGTCCGGAAATATCTCAACAAAATGAAATTCAACCGACTACCAACAAGACGATTTCAATGACTGTTTTCAAAAAGCTTAAAAAACGCAAAAAAATTAACTACCAAATGACAATAGCTGCGAACTTTCATACTGCACCAAAACGATTTTGGGCTTACATACGTAGAAATAGGACAATTCCTCCTGCGATTTCGTCTCTTCGTATTAATGATAACTTTATCACATCGCCTCAAGCTGTAGCCGACACGTGTGCGTCGACTTTTCAAATCGTAACTAATAACACAGAAACTAACCGGCAATCTCGTGTAAGTCATTCACGAAGTTATTTTGATGTTACTACCGAGGAGGTTTATAGTGAGTTAAATTCTTTACGACATTCATCACCTGATCTGGATGGATTACATTCACAGATACTAAGGATATTATCTACATTTATTGCTTCACCGTCAGCTTATTTGTTTCAACTATTACTAGCTAAGTCAATTCTACCGTTAGATTGGAAAATCGCCACTGTAGTGCCAGTCCACAAAAAAAAGGATATCGTCACAATCCTGAAAATTATAGAGCAATAAGCCTTACAAGTGTCGTATGTAAGATGTTAGAGCGCATATTGTATCGGCGATTACTATCCTATCTTGGATCATCGAACTTGTTAGATAATTCGCAACATGGTTTTCGTCCTGGACGTTCTTGCATACCTATAGTTCGCTTCCACTGTTTCAGTTCTCACTTTTATATAAGGCGTTGATCAGACTAATCATTGATTATGCTTCGCCGGCGACTTTTCCCTTCTACGTGTGGTGAAATAAACCAATTAGAAAATATTCTTCGCAGTTTTTCCAAGTTATGTTCTGGTCTTCGAAACATTGCCTACTATGATAGACTAAGCCAACTAAATATTACTTCAGTTTACAAGAGATATGTGTACAATGATTTATTACAGTTATGGCGAATGATGCATGTCTTTCCTGGTTATCCATCAGAATCCGTTATTCTAAATGATCGCCCGAGCCACAGAGGACACTCTTTATCAGTTGTTGTTCAATCACGCGGTAAATGTCATAGATACTTGCGATTATCTCACAGAGCGGTAAACCTATGGAACCGATTGCAGAATTCGATCGTGTTTATGACACAGTACAAATCATTCCAGAATGCGCTGAGCATGTGGACAAAAAGAGAAGATTCTTTGCAGGAAATATATAACTATATGTGACAATTTATTATTGCTGAACTACTTTTCTTTCTTTTTTTCTTTCTTTTTTCCTTTTCTTAATATTGTGATCAGATAAAATGACTCTTTATTGCGTCAAAGTTTTGTAATAAATAATAATAGTCTAGAACTGCCCGGTGACCGGCTAGAGTTCGAAGAAGACCTGCATACCTTTCCGATTATTACTGCAACGAATGATGGTATATACAACGGCAAATCAGCTAACTGAGTCTACGTATTATTAAGATTTTATATAAGATAAAATCTGTTATATGAGATTTTATATAACTTATATCAAGTTAAAATAAAAAATTGAAAATTATTTATTTTATTAAGAAAATCATATTATTGTTCACTGTTATTTTCATTTTCTCTCTAATTTTATCTGATAATCTGATTATGTAATTTTGGATTCCAAAATTTATATTATTATCCACATTGTTATGAAATATTGGGCCCATTTGAGGGTAACCTAACTTGTAAATTTTACTTTTTGATAATAATTATTAAAAAAAATTATTATTTCGACAAACAGACGAGCAAAGCTCACAAATGCACTGTTAAAAAAAAGAAAAAGTAAAAAAAGACTCACAAACAAAAGTCAAAAAAGTTCATGTTTGAATGCTGAAACCGATCTTGAGTTGACAATTTCTTCACTTAATCGGTTCCACTTACCTACGATTCGGTGTCCAAATTGTACAGTTTTAGAGCGTATAACTCGGCGATGGGCTAAAGTAAAATTGTGTCCACGCAAAGCCCGACTTTTCCGAACAGTCATCAATTCTCTTAAGACGTGATTTCCCTTGTGTAAAGCTTCCCATGTTGAACACATATCTCGCCGAAACCGAAGGTCGCTTATAGAAACCATACCAAGTTTTTTAGCCTTTTATTATAAGGTAAGGCTTTACCTGAATTTACTAGCTTTGTTGCCCGGCGCAGAACATTTTCAATTCTACTTTTCTCGTATACTGTTCTTGGGAACGAACATTGTGATGCATAGGTAAGATGACTGATCACAAATGCGTTGGCGAGTGCTCTAAATGAAACTGGATTCAACACATTAAAAGTTCTTCGAATCATTCCAACCATTCGATTTGCTTTTGAGCAAGACAACTCAGTATTCCAACTAGTCGAAAAATCATTTGCAACTACTATTCCAAGGTCGCTAAGACGAGTTACTACTTTAATGTTCTGATCCTCAAGATGATAAGTTGGATACACACTATGACTGCGTGATTGTAAACGCATACAAGCACACTTTGATATATTCAGTGACAGACCATTCATATAAGCCCAGTTGGAAATGCTGTCGATATCCGATTGAACTAGCACCGTGTCCGAATCTGACCGGATAGCCTGCCAAATTTTTAGGTCGTCTGCATATAAAAGAGAGTGTGAGTTCAAAATGGAAGGAAGGTCATTAATGAAAATACAGAATAACAATGGGCCGAGGACCGAACCCTGCGGAACTCCAACATTGACCGGATAAGGATCAGAAAGAGAACCATTTACAACAACCTGATAGAATCTGTTAGATAAAAATTCTTTTATCCAGCGAATAATAAGTGGATCAATGTTTAGAGCACGCATTTTCTGAATCAAGATGTCATGTGGAACCATATCAAACGCTTTTGAAAAATCAAAAAATACTATATCAACATCAAAGCCCTTATCAACTAACGAACCCCAGCTATTCTGGGCAATCAAGAGATTAGTGATTGTTGAGCGATCCCTTCGAAATCCATGTTGATTGTTACACAATAATTTGTTGGATTCTAGATAATCGCTTAGAATGCGGTATATTATCCTTTCCAAAACTCGACAGAATACACACGTTAGACTTATCGGGCGATAATTTTCAACTGAAGATGGATCACCTTTCTTCAAAATGGGCCTTATCAACGAAAGTTTCCAATTCATCGGGACACAACCGAAGTACAAGGAGGCGACACAAATCCAATATAGTGGTATGCCGATAATATCAGCGATATTCTTGAGAAATACCGGTGGTAAACGATCAGGACAAATAGAACCTGACGATTTAAGCCGCTTGAGCTCTAGCACTACATCATTAACAGAAAACATCTGAAGAATGTTTATATTCGATGGACAGTACGAGGCATAGGTGACGGAGGATTTACGAACTCCTATGCAAAAATGTTGAGCGAAAGCATTCACTATGTCATCATATTTAATCAATGTGCAACCATCAGTATCAACAAGTGAACCAATGTGTTTATTTTTGTTGTTGAAATTAGCATAATTGAATATGGATTTAGGATTATGAATTGACATTTGAGCGATTTTCTCTTCAAATTGACATTGTTTGAAGCGTTTAAGAAATGTGAACCGATTTCTGGCCTCTTTATACCTACAGTAATCAATACCATTATTATAAAACAACTGGAATTTCATTTTTTACTTTTAAAGCATTCTTTAACTCTTTGTCAAACCAAGGTTTATGGTGTATACGATTTGCAACGGTTTTACGGGGTGAAAATCGTATGAGTAATTCCTTAAGGGTGGCTTCTAACTGATAGCATGCCTTATCAACCCCAACATAAAACGGACTGAGCCATGAAATACTTAATAGATTCTGACGCACAAGTTCGAAATTTGTTTTAAAATAATTTAAATTCTGTTGTAATCTACAAGCTGAAGGACGTGTAAAATCTGAGTAGAAATTGAAAACACAGTGATCTGACCTACCCAAAAGATCAGAGTGCGTAACTTTGTGTATAATGTATTTATTCGATGTTAGACAAATATCAAGTAGCGATTGATTTTCTTGCGAGAATCGTGTAAATTTTGAAACATGTTGGGTAAGGTTTAGCGACTTAATCATATCAAGAAATAATAATGTGGACGGACTACACACAGAAGATGTGTAGGTGTTCCAATCTACTGTCGCTAAGTTGAAATCACCAACTATAAAAAGATTTGGTTTGGAACCAAACTCTAGAATGTAATCGATCAAGCAACAAACGTCTGAAGTGGGATTGCGATAGATTAAGCCTAAAGTCACTGAACCAAGGGTAGGAAGAGACACACTACCCCACAATAACTCGATTCCATCGGACGCTCGTACATCTAGCAATTTAAACACTAAACTATTATGCACATAGATAATCACTCCACCACCCTTGCAGATAGATCTGTCAACTCGATAAGATGTATAATTTTCAATCCAGATCTCAGCATCAGTAATTCTATCATGAAGCCATGTTTCAGTAATAGCAACTAATAGCGGATGCGAATTCTCAATGCGGAGTTTTAATTCGTCAATTTTTGGAAGAAGACTACGGGCGTTCGTATATAATAACAAACATTCTAAGCTTAAGGGTAGAGTCTGCTGAGCCAACGATATCGGTATGTATGACTGATAATCCTCGCTACGTCGCTCAAGAGCCGACCATAATGGGGAGGAGTAATGGACAATATTTCTTAAACATTTATTATCCACATATGAAATATTTGAAATTATTAATGACTTATGAGCGGCGGAGGAAGGATTGAATGATCTACCTGTAGAGGCATCCAATGTATTTGAGTCTTCCTCCGCACAACCTGAAAATTTCGAATTGTCAAGTTTGACTCACCAGCTTCAATACGAGACTTCAAACATTGTTTAGCTTCACGTAGATGCTTACGTTCATTCACGTCGAGATCTTTTAACAATCTTGCAGACGAACCTTGAAGACGATAAGAGTTCCTAAAGATGGTCTTAACGGCTTTTGGATCTGTCAGAATGGCTTTTAGCAGTCTAGGACGATCGTTAATTTTCCTCCCTATGTGGAATAAAGCAACTATTTTAATACTAGATACTATCTCTTCTGGGGATTGTGCCAAAACGATCGTGAGAATATTACGTACCCTCGACAAATCTTCATTTAGTCGGTTTTGGATATTGACAGAGCTTGATTCCGACACATTGGCGAAAATAATAGAACGCAAAGGATCATGCTGTATACGCAATTGTGAGAAAGTAGACATTTGCTGCACCGGAGAACTCGCTCTAGAGGCATTCATTGATTGAGATGATATGAGATGAGCTTCCTTAATGTGCTCGTTTACGCACTCTTTATGTAGAACCACACTGTCATTACTAGTAGCTGAGTGCTGTATATCATCATTGCCTGTGTGATTGTTGACAGTCAGCGTTCGTTCATTTTCTGTTTGACGAACAGTATACGATTTTGAGTGACCTCTCTTCCAGATACGAACAGGAGTGAAACCCGTAACTGACGCTGTAGTCTTGCTAACTGCATGTGGGTATCGATGTGCATTTGGATCGATATCTGCATTATTGAAGGATTTATTCGAAGTTATAGAATTCACCTCACCCACCACCTCAGGTAACTTATGCTGTATTTTTCGTTGTAAATTTACCTCAGATGCACTAGAGAGAATACTATTCTGTAGCATAGTTACGATCTCCTTAAGCTCTGACACCATTTTAATATTATTTTGTAATTTTTCCTCAAGAATAGTGTTCCATTCACAATTACGAGCCGCACACACACCACAACAAAATTTACCGGATTGAACTACTTTAATATCATCTGCTTTGACATTAATTTTAGACCATATGTTACAATTCACAGAGCAACATGCCACCTATATCTCTACATATTGGTCCTTAACAGGACTTGCGAAACATTGGCTTTTAACTTGCTTCTTACACTTTTTCCCCACCATATATATCCAATTTGATATTGTCAGTTTAACTTCGGTGATGGTTTAACTTCGGATGTCGTCGATGGTTGTCGATGGTTGTCAAGCGGATGGTTGTCGATGGTTGTCGTTAGTTGTCGTCGAAGGTTGTCGTTGGTTGTCGTTGAAGATTGTAGTTTGATTGTTTTACAATCTTGGTGGACAAGATTTTTTGTAAGAACTTTAATAATCAATACTTTTTTTAACGTGTCTATTGCAAATCATATCTATTGCAAAATCAGTGTCTATGACGCTAAGGAGAAATTACAAAAGTATTAATCACAACTGAGTAATAAGGATTATAACGAAGATATAGGGACAAAGATATTATATTCTGACATTTATAAGACCCATTTGAGGGTGACTACTAATTTGTTAATAATATTTTGAATTATTGAAAATAAATAAATAAAAAAATAAAAAAAGATAGTTTAAACTATCTTGTTATACCTATTAACTACTTACAATCTAAATAAATACAATAAAATAACATACATTATACACAGTATTTCATTATTATAGACCCCTATTTGCATTATTATAGACCCCTATTTGCAATATTATAGACCCCTATTTGCATTATTATAGATCCCTATTTGCATAATTATAGATCCCTATTTGCATTATTATAGACCCCTATTTGCATTATTATAGAACCCTTTTTGCATTATTATGGGCCCTATTTGCATTATTATGGACCCCTTTTTGCATTATTATAGACCCCTATTTGCATTATTATAGACCCCTCCTTCAGGTTGCTTTGGTTTATATTTAAATAAAAATTTTACCCAAGAATGAATACTCAAAATTCGGAAACCAGCAGAGAACATGAAGAAGAAACACGTAAAAAGAGACAAGTGATTACCAGAAACATTATAGAATGTTTTCTCAATCAGCAGGGAAAGGACTTAACCTTTAAGGACATGTCCTCTAAATTAAACCTATCAAAAAGTACAGTAAAAAGGTTATATAAGAAATATCTCAATGGGTATTTTGTTGATTTAACAAATTTTAAAACTGCTAGAGAAAAAAAAACAGTGAACTTGAAAAATTTGTCGTTTGAGAAAAGCATTTTATCTACAGAGATAGCTTCTAACCCATGCGCAAGTTTAAAAACACTAGCATCTACTCTTTCTTCATACAATGCTTTAGGTTCCTATTCCATTTCAACCGTCTCAAGAATCATAAAGAAAATGAATTACACAAGGAAGACGCTGACCTTGGTTCCGATAAATAGAAACAGTAACATCAACAAAACAACAAGGGCCCAATATGGAACAACTATCAATACGATTGCCGATGACAGATTGATTTTTATTGACGAATCTGGGTTTAATCTACATTTGCATCAGAAAATGGGATATTCGCCAAAAAATACGAAGTGTTTTATTAATGTCCCAAATTCGAAAGGTGTAAATGTTTCACTGCTGTGTGCTATAACAACTTCTGGTGTTTTCGCACATAAAACCAAAATCGGAAGTTTTAAATCTATTGATATTATAGAATTCATTTCTTCAAAGTTTCCACCGTTAGAAAGCAACAACAGGAAATATGTAATAATGGACAACGCATCCATACACAAGACAGCCGAGGTTCGCGAAGCGTTTAACAGGAAAAACTACATACTTATGTTCTCACCTCCGTACTCTCCTCAGCTCAATCCTATTGAGGAATTCTTTGCATGTCTAAAAGCAAGAGTCAAACAACGACCCGCATCTACCAATCCTCAAATGCTTATTGGTGTAATTAATGACATAGTTACAAATGATAACTTCATAATGACTGGATACTTTGAACATATGAGAAGATGGGTTTTACAAGCAATTGTACATGCTGATTTTATTTAAATTAAATACCTTTTTATATTTTTAGTTTTAAAATTATATTATGGTTATTCGTAAAAAATAGCATGAACCAAAGCAACCTGAAGGAGGAGTCTATAATAATGCAAATAGGGGTCTATAATAATGCAAAAAGGGGTCTATAATAATGCAAAAAGGGGTCTATAATAATGCAAATAGGGGTCTATAATAATGCAAAAAGGGGTCTATAATAATGCAAAAAGGGGTCTATAATAATGAAATACTCTGTATACAATCTAGAGAGCAATTATGCTGTTAACCTTGCCAGGATCCGAATAATCATGGGTTTTGCGTTGGTGCGTGCCAATTCCTGGTGTTTAGGGAATCAGAGGAATTTAATCGGAAATCACCCAAGCAGCACCCTCATGAGGGACGATCAAGGAATGGGACGCCCGTATGGGTATTCTGGTCCGCCATAGTCGACCTATGAATGCTTTGTCAGTCAATTAAGTTACGTTTTAGCAAACCTGTTGCTTGAATTGGGACATTTTTACGCTTAACATTTGTTTTATTTGAAAAAAAAATCAAAAAAGAACAAAAAAATTATTATTAATAATAAAAAGTAAAAATTTTCTTGATTACAACATCTTACATTCTATACAATCTAATATACATACAACACAAATTATGCCGAAAGGAATTCCTGCAGGTATTTCAAAATGTTGTTCCTGCAACGGTCAAGCTGCTGTTTGTAAGTCATGCAAATGTGCCCGTCTAAAACAACCTTGCGTCAATTGTTCAGAACGAAATTGTGGAAATACCGCTTCTCTGTATGTAGTTGACAATGTGGTTAAACAATCATGTTTAATCGATAATTCAACTTGTAATGGATCGGTTAACACAAACAAAATCGAAACATCAAATAACATATCGCAGCATGCATCGATCATTGAATCTACATACTATGAAGTTGTAAAGTGGATACCTAACTTGTTCAACTTACCAAAATGCAACACAAGTTCAAGTTTCATGGACATACTATCGGAATGTTACTCCGCCATTAACTCTGATCACTCTAAAATGAGGTATCTCCTGATGAAGATAACCGTTCTATGTCAACTTATGCTTCAAAAAACAACAACAAGGAAGACTAGCGCAATAAGATCAATACTTACAAGACGAATATTACTCTGGAAAGAGAACCGAATATCCGAACTACTAGTAACACATATTTGTGATTTGGGTGATGATACCGGTGACGGGCCACCATTATATTGCGGATTTTGTGCGGCGAAGCAAATCAATGTGTTGGTTGAACGTTTAAACCAATTGGAAAAGGTATTGCAGTGTGACGGATTTGGTCAAGTTCCAAATGGATCTATCCCGGTAAACGCAGCTTCTACCGAATGCGTATCAGCTGAATGCAACCTACACAAACGTGCTACCTTGGCTAACATCCCCAAATCACAGTCTGGTAGTAATAACAACCAGGTGGATAACGACGAACCGAACGTATCTGCTGTCCCCTCAGAAATGGCTCACAACTCGCAAATGCAAATATCGCGACGACGATCTTCAGTAATAACCGCACAACCTCAACATGAATCCATAAAATCCTCAATAATGACGCCAGGTAACATTCAACATGATGTAGACATGACTAGGTCTGTACTTCTTAGAGGTGTTTCAAAAGCAAAAGTGATTAACTCTCAAGACACTCCTTCACTTAATAGCATGGCATCTGCATATGACTCTCGTCCGGTACCTCGAAGAAGGGAAGATTTTCATAACCGTGAACAGTGTTTAATTATTGCAAACGTAAAGGAATTTGTCGCAATAAATAGCCAGGCACGATTATACGACGACTTGGGACATCTACAATCCATTCTTTCGGTAGTATTGCATGAATGTCAAGACGTAGTTGTTATGAGCATGAAGATAAAGGCCGCTTTTCGTCTCGGTAAGATAAGTAATGAGTTGAGACCTAGACTGCTCAAAGTAGTGTTCAACTCCGCTGAAATTATTCACATAATCTTTAACGGCGCATATCGTTTGAAAGGGTCGAGTATACGTCTGCTACGCGATCTGAGCATAGCTGATCGATTACGTTTGAAAGAGGCTAAATCAGAGTTAGCATGTCGAGTAGAGTTGGGTGAAAAAAATTTGACAATACAAAATTTTCGAGTTGTGCGGAGGCGTCTACATATTCATTGTCAGATGTGCTCAATCCTGCAAACCTTCTTACCACTTTGGCGCCCTCCGCCTAATACGTGAAATATTCACTGTTTCACCTTGCCTCAATGTCGATCGGTGTATTCGTGAATTTCGAAAATCTCTTCGCGATTCTTCCTTAAAGTTGAGCACAAATAATGGTGGTTTAAAAATCATTTACTCGAATATTCGTAGTCTACTTAATAAGTTAGATGAAATAAAATGTCTCTTTCAAGATATCGTACCAGATGTAGGTATTTTCACAGAGGGATACAGCATAAGTAGAAGTGATAGAACAGGCAAGATTGGGGGAGGTGTTATCGCGTATATCTCTAATAGGCTTTAATTCCGATTAATTGAAACTCTTAGTGATGCTATTAACCATAATGAAGCATTGTGTATTAAGCTATATTGTCAACACCCAATAATGGTATTGACTGTGTATCGTTCTCCAAGACTAAACACAGATAGCATAGCTGCTTTAATGGAGAGAAGTAGTTATTGTGATAGATTTGTTGTACTCGGTGAATTCAACATGCCATTTGTCAATTGGGTTAATTACACTTCCAATGACTCGGATGTCGAGAGTTTGAAGCTACTTTGCTTAATAAACAGCTTGGCTCTTAAGCAACATGTCAGTCAGAGTACAAGATTTTCACTGGATTCACATTCACTTTTGGATTTATGCCTTACTGTACCATATGACATTCTCGATAGATTAAGCTATCTGGACCCAATAGGTCATTCAGATCATGTGGTCATTTCAATTGATCTGAGCGATGTCTACTCATATGGCGTGAATCCGACGTCGTCTGTAAACCCATTCAGAACTGACTTTGCTCTAGTAAATAAATATCTCGTTGGGGTAAAGTGGTTGGATGCTTTTGATGTTGGCGTCGAATATTCATGGCAGTTTTTCAAGGATACTCTGTACCACCTCCTTAATCGTTTCTCACCTCTTCAGAGTAAACACTGTTTGACATCGATCTCACCGCCTTGGTTTAATAGCGACATAAAGCATGATTTAAAGATGAGACGTAAGGCATTTAATGACTATCGTAAAGACAAAGCTAATTTCAGCACTTATAAGAAATGGCGAAACCTCGTTACGTCCATGAAGCGAACTGGTAGGCGATCTTTCGAAAAACAGCTAAGTATAAACTGTCACCGTGATCCCCGCTCTTTCTTTAGGTATGTGACTGCTAAGCATACGCGCTGTAAACCTATAAATTGCATACAGCGTGACGATGGGAAATTAATAACTGATTCTTTGCAGATATCAAATATGTTTGGAAATCATTTCCATTCTTTGAATCTTGACCATAAGAATGTGACAATTGGTGATCCGTGTACATTTGAATCGCCCGGAGATGACACCAGAGACCTCTTCCGATGTGATGATGTTCTCCAAGAGCTTCGGAAACTTAAATGCAAAGCAGGTGCGGGTCCAGATGGCTTACCGCCCGTATATTTGCTCAACATCGCTGACATAATATGTCATCCGTTTTACAATATTTTCTCTACGTATGTTGCTTTTGGCGTTGTTCCTTCTGATTGGCAGAATTCCATCATCTGTCCTATTTATAAGAAAGGCAATAGTTCACCCATTGACAATTATAGGCCTATTAGTCTCACTTGTGTGTGTTGTCGTGTGCTAGAGAGATTGATTAAGCGACGAATAATAGAATTTCTAGATAGATTTCAAATTTTGAACCCAGCACAGCATGGCTTCCGAAAAGGTTATTCCACGACTACTAATCTTGTACATGCACGTGAAAATTGGTATCACTAATATGATCAAAGTATACCAGTTGATGTCATTTTGTTTGATTTCTCAAAAGCGTTCGACTCAGTTAATCACACGCGTCGTATTGAGAAGTTGGAGCACATTTATCTTGATAAGAGGATCATAAACTGGATTCGTGTATTCATTTCCAACCGACAAAGTGTCGTACGAGTAAGTGAGCCGCTGTCGAGTCAATTTCCAGTGTTGTTAGGTGTTCCACAGGGAAGTGTATTGGGTCCCATCTTATTCAGTCTTTATATCAACGATTTGATACCAAATATCAGTTCATTCAGTTTATTATATGCAGATGATCTTAAAGTTTGGCGACCTATTATTTCCGATCTTGATAAACAGCATTTACACAGCGACGTCGAGGTTATATCCAATTGGTCTAAACGAAATCACTTGAGGATCAATTCCGCTAAATGTACATGTATGCGTATATCACGAAGATCATGTGATCATCTTGGAGGTGAGTACCAGTTTGGTCCAATTAGTAACGAAAGAACCTACTTATATAAAGATTTGGGAGTTTGGGTTTGTGCTGACTTATCCACTCGAAAGCATTCAGACTACTATGTTGCATCACAAAACGCTTAATAGGACATACTCGTCGAGCTCTGATAGGCATAGATCCGTTATGTTACCATACCTTGGCAAATGCGTTTTTCTTGAGCTATATCTTATACGCATCGACAGCTTGTTATCCCGAAACTACTTACGAGCGTCGTGCATTGGAGAAAGTGTTCAGATCAACAACTAAATTAGTCTCAGGGCTGCATATTTTTGGCTACGCGAAACGCTTCCAGATATTAAACATGCCTTGTCTGCGATATATCCGTGACAAGCGAGATCTCTCTCTTGTTTGGAAAATTCTGCATACTAAAGATCATCCACTGTCACATCTACTGCAACTGAGAGGTCAACCTTCCCTTCGCGGACACCCCCTGATGCTGAAAACACAAAGGTGCATGCATGCAGTTTCCTGCTTTGCCAAACGAGTCGTACGATCTTGAAATTCGCTTCAGAGTGCGACCGTTTTGTCGTCTACTGCTTCAAGTTTTTGCGCCCTACTGGATGATGACCCTTCCTTCTCAAGACAACGGTGGGATTTTCAGTAGTTCAACTGATGAGGGAGGGACAAATCGACTCTTATTCTTTTTATTCTTTTTATTTTGTGAAGCAACTTGTAAAGAGCCTCGGCTCAATTTGTTGTCAATTAATGATAATAATCATCTCGTTCGTCTTGGCTTGATCGGGAACTGTTGTCGGTCACGAAATCTCGTAATACGCTGTTGCGTCAGTCTAGGTATGACTCTAATATCAAATGACATGATATATGTATTTATATATGATACATGACATATGACTCTTAATAGGACATGATATTAAAAACTGTAAATTATTTATTTTAGTACATATTATAGAATAAAATAAGACAATATTAAATCAAAAGCTATTAGAAAGAGAAAATTTTTGGATTAAAACGTTTAATTCCATGTACCTATTAGGATTGAATGACGTGGTACAAGGAATTAGCAGAAATAGTATAGTAAATTATAAACAACTATAATTTAATAATCCGGTTAGACGCAAGTCAAGAAGTCATGGCGATAAAAGAAAAAAGAATAGACTTGAAAATATTAAAAAAGATAAGTAAATCTATATGAAAATTTAGAAATATTAAAACAACTTTTAAGAGATAACAAGCTAAAAGATCTTTGTGTTAATATAAGAAGTTTTTTAAAGATATCATTTGTTCAATTAATCAAAGATTAATTAATGACTATGATTAGTTAAGTTGTCTAATAGACAGTTATTGTAATATAACTGTTTGGGCTTTAACATATACATCGATGTTAATTGCTATACCATCGCTGGTAAATTTGAGAGACTCGTTGATTCTGAATATAATCTTGTCCAAAGAATCTGGCCTTTTCTGAGAGATGCGGCCCCGTTGAGAGTAAATAAGGGTTTAGCTGTCATTTCAAACCCAGAAGTCGCTTCACGTAATACGACTGCTGAACTATAAGTTTTTCGTGTCTTTTCTGGTTGTGTGTTGTTTTTAGCCTTAGCAGCAATAATAGGCACATCACAATGACTAGATAACATTCTCCTTGCATCTTAAGGTGTATACTTGTTGCTTAGAAAGGTGTCATCTTCAAAGCATATAGTAGTTCATTGCTTTTTAATAATTATTTATTTGAACTAAGCACTATATTGTTCAATGTCAGCGAAAACATGAGTCACGTCCACGCTCTCCCATGCCCAATTGGATATTCTGATAAGTAAATAATTGATGGATTTGCTTCCGATTTTGTCCGTTGAAAATCCTAGTGCACGCTTTTTAATAAGATTAGGGTGCAACGGACTGTTGCAGAAGCATAAACCGTCAAGGATAGATAGTTACTGCGTCTTTGTATTTAGTGCTTCGCTATCTTGTGCTTCACACAAGATAGCGATCTTCACACAATATTAGTTCACACTTTGAACTAATTTTATTTTAAGCCATGAGTAAAGCATTTCCATATACAACCTTCATGGTCAATGATACAAATATCAATACAATTATGCTATTTAATTAATCCGGAAGCTAGTGATGTAAGCAAATGAAATTAATTAAATTATTAATATAATATATTAATATTATATAAATATTATAACATTATATGATTAATTAATATTGTTAATTAATCATATTATTAATTTATCTTTTGTTTATTGTGTTCTTAAAAACGAACGACAAAAGTCTTTGCAAATAGCTTAAAACTAACTACCGAATCATTCGGTAGACGATTGAAATCTTAAAGTTCAAAGCATGCAATTGCATGAATGACTCACGTTAAATTTGACCTACTTTTATCGTTGAAAAATTTAACAAATAGGTGTTTCTAGTGGCCTGCTACTATATATTGTTAAACAAATACAATGAGTAATGGCGTTCATTTTTTAAAAGACATTTATTTAAAGAAGTAATTTCTGCAACTAATGCCTCGTTCTTTTTTAAATAGAGAGAGTCTGAGCGATAAATTTATTTACAGCTTGCCGTAAATGTTGGAGTTTGCAGCGTATATAACAACTATAAAATCAAATAGAGTCATAAAATAAAAGCTAATTCGAAGATTTAATAGCTTGCTGCCTTAACTAATTTTAAAGGAATATGTCCTTGGATAAGAAAAAAGATGTTAACATAGTTGTTGAATCAGAAAAAGTAGAAGCCGCCGAAGAATGGATAGATGGGTCATGTTCGGATAAATCTGCTGATATATCAGAAACAATACACACCGGTCCCGGTGCGAGCCTTCAGGATGATGTGATTGGATTCGCAAGTAAAAATTTCTTAAACAATGAATCTACTCAAAAAGTAGTTAGTGTCGAAGAATCTTCATTCACTACTGAACACGGTATGAATAGCCCAACGCCGCATAACAATACTGGTCCAATGCCTTTCAGTATGATCAATAACCAGGACATGAGCTATTCAAGTGCATCTAGTCAACACCAACACCAAGTTAGCTACTCGGCTATTAGCGCATCGTCTACAAATGTGTGTATACGTTGCCATTGTGAAACATGTGTATGTGGTAGTGGTGGTGCATTTGGCCAAACTGGTTTGCCAATAGTCCCAAGCTCTGGCCAAGTCGTTGACTGTTGCGATATAGCTCTAAATAAAGATGCAACGCCGGAAGTAATTGTGAAACATCCAGATAAACCTATAAAATATCAACAAGACATAGGAGTAAGGTACTTAAAGCCGCCAACCCCACCACCAAGTGGAAATATTGTAATACGAGAAGTTAGACCACCGCCAGTGCCGGAAGCACCTCCCCTTTATGTTCGGCTTAAACCGGAGCGTCCAAAAACTCCTCCTCCACTAATAATAAGAGAAGCACCACCTAAACCTTTTAAACGACAGCCTACAGTAGTTATCGATAAAGTGTTACCGCCTGCCCCTCCACCGCCAAGAAAGGTAATTGTCGAAAAACTACCTCCATTGCCACCTAAACCTCAGAAAGTGATTATCGAAAAATGGTTACCATATGAAAAGATAAAACGTAATATCATCTATCAAAAGCTTCCCGATCTCCCACCTACGAAGAATGTAAAAAATACCTTAATTACATGGTCTCCAATAAAAGCCCAAATATTCAAAAAATTCCAGAATCTTGGGATTATAAAGGCTGATCCATCTACATATGCAAATCAATTTTGTAGCGAATTGAAAGATAGTAACACTACAATGAATGCCATGATTAATATGGGTGCATCATTGCATTATCAAGAGGCTGCTCGGGCTGAAAATTCTGGTCAAGATGTTTATTATGAAGATAAAGAAGAACTCGCTCGTTTAATGCACACGAATTTCCACCCTAATGATCCGATTTGCAAGCAATATCTAGAAAAACATGGAAACTTATTCGCCCAGAATCAAGTTGGAATGTGCACTGATCAGCTGTTGAGTAGTTCTGAATTGCAGAGACGGAATTTGTGCTCGGAGGCACAGCTTATGGCTAGCGGCCCTTGCCAAAATATACAACAAATGCATCAAATGGATATGGGGCCTCCATCATTCTCTCCTTGTGCTGATATCTCCTGGGTTAATTCTGCTTATGGTCAAGTTGTAAATTCAACTATGGGTGGAGTAATGTGCGATACAAATGTTTCATCTATGTATCCACAATTTTGTCAAGGTTCACAATTTGTACCTTTATGTCCGGGACCTACAAATGTTTGTCCGTTTGCCTCAGATAGTGATCACTGTTTTGAGCGTTGCACTATGTGCCAGCAAATTAGCTTTTTCCCACCTTGAGTACCATTATATTCAATGATTTTGTCTGTTTAATCTAATTAATACATTACATCTTTCTACGTTTAAATATTTAGACATTAATTATATTTTAATAAAGTTTAGAATTTATATTTGTTGCAATATATAATATATTTTAGATGATTTATTATAAATTGGTATCAACTACATTTAAATTAATCTGAAATTATTTAGATGATATGTACTAACATAGCAGATCAGATTGTCAACTCAAATTGGCTTTAAAAATCAACCTTTACGAATCAATTTATAAATAATAAACAATATATTAGATAATATATAATATGATCATAAAGATTTTGTAAATATTTTGCATTTTTAATAAGAAGGTTTATTTTTACGTGGGATATGCGTGCCGGCGCCCGCTTACATGAATACAACAACAAAAAATCTAAATTATGTATCGAGAGGGTTGGTACGAAGGCAGCATTTAAATGCAATAAACGAGGGAGCGCGGCGGACGTCGAGTGAGAGCTTATTCCAGGAGAGTGGGACGAGTGTCTTATAAGAAAAGGAGATTGATGAACGATGGAGAGCCTACAGTGATGAGAAGAAAAGTTACGAGAAGGCGGAGGTGTATGCGGATGTTAGGCCAGGAGATTTGGGCACGATATGTGGATGTGTGGTCAAAGCAACGGAGACGTAGGAGCACTCGAACTGAGGAGTTGATTGTGCGTTGTAGGAGTAGGATGATAAATTTTGGAGAATTTGCAAACAGGCTGAGGCACTAATCGATTTTAGGGAAAATAATTATTATTAAATTATTATTTAATAATTAAATAATAAAATTAATAATTGTTTTTAGATTTTCTAGAATTTGAATCAAGTTAAAATAAAAAATTGAAATTTAAAATAAACGTCATTTTTATGAATTGACTAATAAATAACAAACGTTGTATCATAATAAGAATTATAGGTCATCAGGAGGAACTGCTATGCTATCAGGTTTCGGCCCCTAACTCCTCTACCCAACATAGTAGCGGGGCCAAATACATGCTAATGAAGTCGATAATGGGGCGGATACGGCGGATATCATAGAAAATTAAGTTAGACGAGCGGACCTTGTCGCGGACGAAGGGTTTAAGGGAAAGGTGATCATCGAAATGGAATCATAATAAAGTGAGTGTGATGAAAATTACCTTACCATTTATATTGTAAATCTTAACCTTTAATATTAACTATTTACACTTACTGATTTACTACTTTGTTTTGTAGATATTACTCAATAAAGCTTTTTTACAAGCGTATCTGTTTACACTACAATTTATTGAGTAATATTATCTCTATGGCGGAATCTCATCTACGACCAGAGCGTCTGACGATTTTACCCGACGATCCTAAAGCGCAGGATCACTTCCGTCATTGGTCCGTAACGTTCAAAAATTACATTCGAAATCTGGCAGTAGAGAATGAAGACTCGCAACTATACACGCTATTCAATTTCGTATCGCCAGCAGTGTTTAAGCTCATCAGAACGTGTGCGAACTACACTGATGCCATAAAGTTGCACAGTGAGCGATATGAGCGACCAGTTAGCCAAGTATGCGCCCGACACATGCTGCGGTGTTGGAAGCAAAGCCCGAATGAAACGTTCGACCAATACTTATCCGAACTACGTCTGCTGGCAGCGGAATGCAACTTCGAAGCCATGACCGCCGAGAGCTATCACGATGAGACGCTTCTTGACGCCATAATCACCGGAATCTATTCTGATCATATTCGCCAACGATTGCTGGAAAACTCCGAATTGCATTTACAAACAGCATGTACTCAAATTCGGTCTCTCGAATTAGCCGAGTCGAGGGTCAAATCATACGGCGCACCTAACCGGCTTGCATCTGCAGTACATAATGAATTCCGTTGAGGAAACGGTACATCCCAACCACAACTCGACAGCCATAAATGCCGAGCAAGTCGCAGCAGCTGATAAATCAAGTACGTGGAAATGCTACTTCTGCGGTGGAAAATTCAAGCATACAAGGAAACATTGTCCCGCACGAAATTCGGTATGCAATAAGTGTCAGAAAACAGGACACTTCGCCAAGGTTTGCCGGTCGGGGCACTGTAACGCTGCATTCCAAAGTAACGGCGGGCTTTGCGGATCAAGCGGCAGCATTGCTACACAAAAGGTATTTGTTAACGGCATTTGCCTAAACGCTTTATTTGGCACCGGGAGCACATTGTACTTCGTAAGCTCGAATCACATAACACGATTAAATGTGAAAGTGTGACGTCTGCAATCCAAAAATATCAATGGCATCCTCCGGAATTCAGGTAACTTCAAAGGGTCGATAACAGTCGACATTCGTATGCAAGGAAAGCTATTTCGTAATGTAAAACTACTGATTCTAGACGATCTTTGTTCATACATCATCCTTGGTATCGACTTTATGAAGAGACATTCCAACATACAATTTCGATTTCACGGTCAAGAAAAACCAATTTCATTGAGAGTAATGAACATTGCTGAACCTCCAAAGCTATTTGAGCACTTAAAAGAAAACTGTACACCTATTATTACAAAATCTCGAAAACACACACGCGAGAACTATGCGTTCATACGTAATGAGATAGACAAACTTCTGCGGGAACACATAATTGAGCCGAGCACATCGCCTTGTCGAGCACAAGCATTCGTGACGACTAACCAGCGAAGAAAGAAACGAATGGTTGTGGACTATTCCAAGACAATAAACCAATATACACATCTCAACGGATATCCACTTCCAAACATAGAGAACCTGATCACGGAAATATCTCAATACAAATTCTTCTCAACTATTGATCTTGAATCCGCCTATCACCAAGTCGAAATTCACCCATCCGATCGTCAACATACGGCATTCGAAGCATGCAGCAAACTTTATCAATTAACAAGGATTCCTTTTGGTTTAACGAACGCGGTAGCATGCTTTCAAAGAATCATGGATAAAATAATCGCGGACAATGATTTGACCGACACATACGTCTACCTAGACGACATCACTATATGTGGACGCACAGAAGAGGAGCATGACCGAAATGTAGATCGATTTCTTTCAGTCTGTACATCATTAAACTTAAAGTTCAACTATGGAAAATGCAAATTCTGTAGAGAAGAAATCAACCTTCTCGGATATCAGATCAAAAATGGTAGCTTCAAACCAGACCTGGAACGATTTGAGCCTCTGAAATCCCTGCCAATTCCATCATGTCAGTCTGAACTTAAACGAGTGCAAGGTATGTTTGCTTACTATGCGAATTGGATAGCAAACTTTTCACTCAAAATGGCAAAAATTAAAGTTTCACAGTTTCCCATTAATGATGAGGCAATAGCAGCGTTCGAAGGCATAAAATCGGACATAATGAAAGCCGCACTATATCACATTGACAACAATAAGCCATTAACTGTCGAAACTGACGCATCCGCGACAACCATAGCCGCATCTCTCAGCCAAGAAGGAAGACCAGTGGCCTTTTTCTCTCGGTCGTTGACCAATCTGGAGTCGCGATATTCGGCAATTGAGAAAGAAGCGCATGCTATTGTGGAGTCACTTCGGAAGTGGAGACACCACCTTATCTGACGCCCCTTTACGATTATTACTGATCAAAGGTCCGTATCGTTCATGCTAAACAACAAGAGCAAGAGCCAAATCAAAAATGAGAATATTAATAGATGGCGCCTCGAACTATCAGAGTTCGAATTTAAGATTATCTACAGACCTGGCAAACAAAACCACGTTGCCGACACTTTAACGCGAGTCTGCGCAGCAGGGTCTGATCTAGCCTCTCTTAAACAGCTACACATTGATTTGTGCCATCTTGGAATACGACGCTTAACAGCATATGTACGAAAAAACAATCTACCGTTTTCATGCGACGACGTAAGACTAACTTGCAATAACTGCTTAGTTTGTTCAGAGATAAAACCCCAGTATCCGCATCTAGAAGGATTCCATGTTATAAAGTCGACTCGTCCATTTGAGCGGCTATCCATGGACTTCAAAGGTCCTTTACTAACATCAACACAAAGAAATCCTTACCTCCTGGTCGTGGTCGACGAATACAGTCGTTTTCCATTCGGTTTCCCCTGCAAAGACACCAGTTCACAAACAGTGATTGAGAAGCTTGAACTGCTATTTTCGACATTCGGCACCCCGGAGTTTATACATTCTGATAACGCAACTTGCTTCAGGTCAACCGAGCTGAAACAATACTTACTTTCTCGGAACATATCCTCAATTCATTCGTCTCCATTCAATCCCAGAGGAAACGGACAAGATGAACGATTTGTCGGCCAGATTTGGACTACGATACGTCTAGCACTGCGCACCCTCAATCTTGGAATAAAAGACTGGGAGAAAGTCCTACAACACGCCCTCAACTGCAGTCGTAGCTTACTATGTACAGTCACTAACGAATGTCCACACGATAGGATTTTCAGATACAGCCGACGATGCCTTAAACAAAACCAACTCCCGCAATGGCTGACGCATGCGCAGTCCGTGTTAGTGAAAAACCACAACCGAACATCCAAACATTGTCCTAACTTACTGCCAGCCAAACTAGAGAATATAAATCCTTATTATTCAACAGTCTCATACCCTAACGGGCAGTATAGAACAGTCTCGAATCGCGATATTGCAAGGTTACCTCAAGAATGCTGCAATAATAACACACCAACGGATGAACTGAACGAACCAACAATGGAAGGTGTTCACGACCCATCAATAGAAGACAACCAACAAGACGCGCCAATAACCTGCAAGGACGATATCGAAGCAATAGTGGAAGCCGGCCAAAATACACTAACAAGCGAAACAATGCGCGACAGTGATCATGGCACGACACAGGGAACTTACTTCAATGACAACGACAACGATACAGACGCCAGTGGACCAAAGAGACCAGTTAGAGCACGACAAGCGCCGAGCTACTTGCAGGATTATCTATGGCGGGGGAGAATGTGATGAAAATTACCTTACCATTTATATTGTAAATCTTAACCCTTAATGTTAACTATTTACACTTACTGATTTACTACTTTGTTTTGTAGATATTACTCAATAAAGCTTTTTTACAAGCGTACTGTTTACACTACAGTGAGATTGTGGAAGATGAGATTGTGGAAAATTGACTGATGAGACAAAAGATACATAAGGGAGTAGATATGTTAGGTTGACAAGAAGAGATCCACATTATTTTGGACTTATTTGGGTTTAGAATGAAACAAAGATGGAAGATACGTTTGTAGATAGAAGAAAGACAGTTAAAGGCAGAAATGTCGATATCGTGTATGCGATGGGCGGGTACATGAGCATATATGAGGATGTCATCGGCGTATTGCGTGACGTTAAAGGAGTAAGGTTTGATAAACAGTGAGAAATCGCCAAGCAGAAGAGAGAAAAGCAGGGGACCTAAAACTAAATTTTGTGGGATTCCGCTAAAAATAGGAATGGGACCCTGCTTTATGATAGGGACCCGCAAAAATAGGGATGACGTCTTAGGTGTGATCGGCCACGCATCCATGAGATCTTCAAGTGTGATATCCTCTTCTTATGGGTCAATATGATGAAGATTGGCGAAAAGGCTAAGGCAGTAATCGATTTTAGGGAAGAGAAGCGATGAAAAAAGAGACAAACAAGAACGGAAGTCGATAAGGGGGCGGATACGGCGGATGTCATGGAGAATTAAGTTAGACAAGCGGACCTTGTCACGGACGAAGTGTTTAAGAGAAAGGTGATCATCGAAATGGAAGCCTAAGAAAGTGAGATAATGGACTATGGGGATGATCGATGAGGCAAAAGATACAGTGGGAGGAGATATGTTTGGTTTACGGGGGAGGATCCACATTATTTTGGACTTGTCTGGGTTTAGAACGAGATGGAGATTGGAGAGATGTTTGTTGATAGAAGAAATACAGTTGGACGCAGAAATGTCGATATCGTGTATGTGATGGGCAGGTACATGAGCATATATGAGGATGTCATCGGCGTATTGCATGACGTTAAAGTAGTAAGGTTTGATAAGCTCTTCTTTAGACTTACTGTTGTCGCAGGCGATTGTTGTCTAGACGCTGCTGTCGTGTGTCGAGCACTGTATTTGCAGTTGGGCATAGTTGATGTCGGTCGTAGCTGTTATATTACGGCTCTCATTAACGTCCTTATGCGTTGAAGCTGTTAAATTTGCTGCTGTAACTGATTGAATTAATCCTCAACTGATTGAATTGATTGTAATTATACTTAATACTTATAACTTATTCTTCGTGTAACATTTTTACAGCTGATAGTCTCTTAACACTTTTCAACAATGAGCTTTATACCATCAACGAAAATATTTTACCTTGCCAGTCCTAATTTTCTGAACACTCCTCGTGAGTACCTTGGTTCGACTCTGACTGTAGAATTTCTAAGCGCATTCTACGTCATTCTTTTAGAGTCTGTATTCGTTTATCTTAAATGTGGTCACACTCATATCTCTAGTCATCGTGCTCATTAATTAAATATTCGATGCTCCCATCACTCTTATCTACGTGATAACTGTAAACGTTTTTTTGTAAAACAAGATCGCATTATCGTCTGATCAAAAATACACCTGGAAAACCTTAAATTCTCTTTTGCTCGCTCTGCAAGTGTTAATACCATCAATTCACAGGGCAATATAGAAGGTGTTGCCTTATATAACACGATGAGTGTTATATCATCCAAATTGTGTAAAATAATGGAGTATCCACAATTGAATGGGCCGATAGCTCACAAAGTCAAAACATTGATCCGTTATTATATTGTTTTATTAAATATCAATCGAATTCTTGGTCCCCGAAATATCCGAATTCCTGCGATTGTATATTAGTGTGTTGAGCTCTTCTACTATGTAGTTGCTCACGTGTAGGTATTCGGGTAGCGCGTATACACATCGAAGCTGCTTGAGCCAGTGCAATGCTCACTCTAGACCTAATTATCGAGATACATACCGAATAACTGGTTTTGTGCCTTATTGCCTTTTGATGTGCGATCCATTTAAGTAACTTATGCGCTTCGAAACCAATTCCTCCAGCAGTTGAAAAGGTAAGTGGGATGAATATCAAGCGTTCAATCTCTACAATGCGCTGGGCATATTTTGCAATTTTCCTGTTCGCGTGGTATGTATGACTCATGGTCGGTGACTTCTCGATGTAGGAAGGTGCAAGTGTGTTAAATATACATACGTCCAAATAGGACCGCACCAATCCTCTACCGTAAATTCCACGGCATAATATGTCTGATCTTGCGTTCACATCTCTCGTTGTGGTTTCTACTTCAAAATGGTAATTGTTCGGTACGGGCCTCAAAACCGGTTCAAGCTCCACATCTTTACAAATGTCCCCTATTTCGTCTGCAATGACATTCCGTATTATATCATGTCTAATTATAGTTGTTCCTCCCGTCCGACATGAGAGAGCATGTGATGGATCAAGCAGTGAACCACACGCACAGCGCGCTTTACAATCTTTTAACGGCAAATTATATCTTACACATATGGCGTCTATAAATTGTTGTGTGTCAAGTACTGATTGATATATATTGTTTGGTCTTGTCGTTAGCCACGAAGAAGCTCCATTTTCTGATGCATATGCTATTAGACATTTCATCCTTTCATCCAATAATTCTACCGTATGTACAACTTTGCGTTTAGTATCTAGTTTAGCTTCATTATAAATTTGTTCACTTATTTGTCTTTGTAAAGTTGTTAGTTCTTGCCCTTTAATACCACGCAAGATGGGTTCACATATTCTTATCGATCGGCTATATATGTTATCGGCATTATCCCAGTCATTTCGAATTCCCAGACCGCCACATCTTGACGGTAGCGAATAGACCATTCGCATAGTTTCCGTTATGTCCCCTTGACCAGTAAATTTTGGTAACAAATCATTGTAGATAGAACTCCGTAACTGCTCAAACCACTCCACCTCTACCTTGCACGTCCGAATCACGTAACTCCACTTGTGTTGTATAGCGTAGCAAAAGGCGCTATATGCAATTTGAGCATCAATCTCCGCAATTTCAGATAATTGTTTAACCATTTTTGTCCATTTGGCTACCTATCGATTAAATGAGATTTTGTGAATGTGTGTGTTCCTATCGGAGATCCCAAGTGATCGATGCCTTCGTCACTTCGTGCAAATCCCTGCATTTTGAAAAATCTTTTTAACATGGGGCATATGACTTTTATGCACTAGTAATTTACTTTTTGCTACATTCACATGAAATCCATATAGCGGACCGATTGTAACTATATCCTGCCATACTTTAATTAGATCTTCCGGTCGTCCTACGCAACATGCATCATCTGCGTACCATCGGTGCATAACAGAAGGTACCCTCTTTCTCAGGTCATTAATAAGAGGGAGTGTTGCCATTGCGAATGCCGCCATCGCCAATGGATCACCTTGCGTGAATCCCTCTTTTGAGATTAAAATCTCGTCTTGCACAGTTAATATAGGGTCTTTCTGGTAGCAGTTCTTCAGCACACGATATATGGCCGGACATACATTCTTAATGTTCGTTAATGCCAATTTGCGATTTATCGCATCTAACGCATTGCTAGCATCTATCTGCAACACACAGACATCGTTCGACAATTCAAATGAATTCCTAATAGAGTGAATAACTGATTCTGCTCCGCATCGTTGTGTAGCACACAGTTGTACGCTACCAGCTACTTCGGCGATATCACTTGTCACCGTTGAAAGAATTGCCTTGGCTATTATTCGTCGGCATACTTCTCCCACTCCGATTGGCCGGATTCCCGGCTGTTTGTTCAACGGGACCAGACGACTTGCCGTCAATGCAACAGCGTTATGCGAACTTATTTCTTTTGAGGCCAAACGACATGCAAACTTTGCCAGAGCATCTGCCAATTGTAGAGAATCACGACCGAATTCATTGAGCATCATACACCAATCTTCGGCATCCATATCTGAAGGTCCACAGCTTCCTTGAACAGTTTTGCTTATAGATTGAATCATTTGCGAATCGATACATTGGAATACCTCTGAATAATGATCACATACTCCTTCCAATGGCATGCTCAGAACTAACGAGCGATTAAGTTCTCCAGCCTCTGGGTGTAGAATAGTTAGCTTGTCTCGTACCGTCATATGATTTTCTAGCTTGTCATCCATTTGATGCACCCCATTTCTGATTCCATCCAATGATAACATGCGTACCGCGCTTGTTGTTTTCCCATGTGTCATCAGTTTTATAAAATCCTTATACCACCTCTTCTCAGCATGATTATTTGTATAGTTTCTACTTTTAACCTCCATCCTGCTCTGAATAATCGCTGCTTCACGAAACAAGTTATGATGCTCGTTGTGATGCCACATGCGCAACCTGCGTTCTAGTATCTTGCGAATCATACTGATCTTTTTACTGCCAATATCTTGTCTTATTAATTGACAAAATACTGTAGCGAGTTGAAGTGAATTGTTTTCTGAGTCGTCTGACGTCGCAGCGGATTTGAACAGATCTGCTAGTGTTGCGATAAACTGATGAGTCGCATTGCATCGGGGTAAGCGAAATAAGTTAGGTCGCCATTTGATGCATTCATCAAAAAAATTCTGTGTTTGGCTTCGATTATCGAAATGATTAATTTCATTTTCTTGACTGACAGGGATATACTGAGAGCAGCGTGGTGTATCCTTTTGCAGCAATTAGGCTACTTCAACGTGCACTGGTATAGAATCTACATCCTTCTGTATATCACGAGTGTTCTCTCCAAATGTGATTGGCTCCGCAGCAGAAGTCAAAGGCATCGTCTGTGGTCCTATATGTACGCAATTGCTACATTCGGGTGCACGGCAATTCGTGCAAGGAATTCCTGTCTTCGCACATCTGCAACCTTTGCACTTTGCAGACAGACCATTGCATCCACAGCACAACCGTCGATCAGACGGTTTTCCTTTCGGCATGTGTTTTTGAGCAAGACGAACCGAAATGTAATTAGTATAATAAGTTGTGTGTTTAAGATTGATAAAGGAGTTTCGGTGTTCACTATATCGGCTGATCTGGCGATATCGTTAAGTATAGCCACGTACAACACGCTTTTCAAGGCCGATTAATTTAGCAATTTCTTCGATTGTATGTATTTAGGATTGTATGTATAAAAGCAAGTGCTCGTGTATGTTATTTTATCTCAAATGTAAGAGTTTTAATAACCAAGACTTATTTTAACGACTTATTATATATATTAATGATATGATTGATGTCATATCCAGTGAGTGCGCTCTATATGCTGATGATTTAAAGATTTGGCGTCCAATACAAAGCATGCACGATATAATTGAGTTGCAACGCGACGTAGACTTAATCACTAAATGGTGTCATGCAAAGGGACTGGTTTCGAATCCTAACAAGTGTAGTCATATGCACATAAGTCCCATAAAAATCGTAGGGACATATGCGATAGATGATGTAAACATCGAAAAGGTTTCATGTTTTAGTGATCCTAGTGTATGTACGTCCATACGTACACTAGGTCATCTGACGCCGACCTAGTGTACGTATGGCGGTCACTGTATATACCTGGACATGTTTCGAAGTCTATGTTTACAATTCGTCCACCGGGTCGACTACGAGGCCACAGACTTATGATAAAGCGCCAGCTCCGTCCCAAAACAAATTGTGTTACGATAAGTGATCGCATTGCTGACCTGTGGAACAATCTTTATGCATTGACAATCGACAGCTTTTCTGTCCAGAAGTTCAAGGCAATTATTAAATCACGATAATGACAGTTTCACCTTTTATTTCTTTATTTTCTGTTTTTTTTTGTTTTGAGCTATGTGATCCAGCCAATTTGAGTTTATGCTCCTGGGCTGTTGTAACAATAATAAAAATAACCCCACCTATTTTATCTGTTAATTCGATCATTCTCAAAATCGTTGACAATCTGATTTTCTTTGGTTCTTACTTCGAAAAATTTTTCCCTTAAATATTTTGTTCATGACGAAGTTCGATTTTTATAAATTCTGATGCTCGTGTCATCTTGCGTCTTCACCGCTTCGATCATATCTCCAAGCAGCTTTCCGTCCTATATTGGCCCACCCTTAATTTTGATGTTGAATGTCGTTTACTATCGTAATATTTCGTCTATATAGTCACTCATCATCTAATTTATTACACCTTGCTTATCTTGATAATTCGCGCTTTGCCTCCTTGGCTTTGCGATAGAGTAATGTTCTACTTATCCACGTACCTCCGCGCTTAACCAACTATGGTATCTACTCTTTTATAGTCGCTGATTCACTTGCCTGGAATTCTTTGCCAGTCCGTTCTTCCACGTTACTTCCACTCTTAAAATGATGTCTAGTTGCTGTACTATATATCATCCTTCTCAATTAATCAGTAAATCATGTCCCTCTACATCTTATCCAACTCGCATTTCTATCATACCTTTTTAACGAACCAATCAACTATTTTAGGTACCCCGAGGTCTTGCCACAATCCACTCATCTCCCTTATCTTCACTATACTTCCTTCAATTTCATTATCGAATTCATTTCACAATGCATTTTGTTTTCACATACCTTCTTTTTCTTTTACAAAGGCTTGTAAGCGCGCATAGGCGTGCATTTGTCACTATGAATAAAATATCTTTATTAATACATCATACCGTCTTATTTCCAACTTCCTAATTATTTTCAAACTTATAAAAACTTTGTTCTAAAACAATTTACTTCTTAAATTATTTAATGTAATTTATACCCTCCTTTTCAAGCTGCATTTGATCATCATCATTTTACCGAAAATGACAGTCAATAGTTTTTTAATGATCTTGAGCAAATAAAACAATTTTTTATTCCATTTTACAATATCTCACCTCCATTCATATTATTACATGACAACATAGCGAGCAGAGCTCAAAGTTGCCTCACCAAAAAGAAAAACAAATTAATTACACATAATTTTCTTCCGATATTCCTTCATCGTATGGGAACGGATCGTTGTCTCGTTCAACTGATTCCATAAATTCACGACCCTTAGATTAAACTAGACAGTTTTTGAGCGTATAATCCTTTGTCGATTGTGGACTAACGAATGATCACGCAGCCATTGGCCTGATCTAACATCCATTAGCCCGTGTAGTACGTGTCGTGAGTCGCGAAGAATCTTCCATGTTAGACACATGTCGCGTAAATAACGGAGAGTGCTAACACTATTCATGCCCAGTGCATTGAGTCTTTGTTCGTAAGGGAAATTTCTTATCGGGTTTCTTTGTTGCCCGACAGAGCACACCTTTCAATTTTGCTCACTCCTGGATAGTCCTCGTATATACGCATTGAGACGCATATAGAAGATTGCTCAAAATAAATGCGTTGGTAAGAATCCGAAATGATCATGGAGTGGACTAGTCAGGAAATCCAGACGCCGAGATCCTTCACATGGCTTACATTTTCGATTTCATTTTCACAAAGATAGTATTTTGCCGGCCAAGTACTTTGTATCTAAATACTACTTTATGCCTCTCCAGATTTGCAGGTCTCTGCATATAATAGAGACTCAGAACTCAGTAAGCCTGGTAAATCATTTGTAGATGGAGAATAACAATGGACCAATCAATGGGTACACCTAAGTGTGTATTATACCAGGCCGAATAAATGTTATTAACGCGAACCCGATAAGAACGGATAAAGATAAAGTTTGCCACCTAGCGAATTAGAATGTGATCAATCGTCAAGGCATGCATTTTGGAAATCAGATAGTCATGATGTACGTGATCGAAAACTTTGGAAAAATCAAAGAAAAAATATTTATTTTAACGTGGCAAATGCGTCCAAGCATTTGAAGAAGATATCAAAGAAGATAATATCTATACAAGCTCCTTCATCAACTAAATTGGCCCACGAGTTATGCGCAACTAACAGATTTGTGACAGTAGAATGATCACTTCTAAAACCATGTTGGTTAATACACAGTAAATTTCTGGATTTCAAATCATCACTAATATGCTTATACAGTAGTATTTCCAAGATTCGACAACAAATGCAAGTCAAGCTTACGGGCCTGTAATTATCTACACACGTTCGATTGCTTTTTTAAACAGTGGTATTACAATTGAGCGTTTCCACATCTCGGGTATATGACCGGAATAGTGACGCAATAAACATCCAATATAAAGGGATACAAACTTCATCTGCTAGCATTTTTAAGTATATAGGCGGCAATAAATCAGGACAAACAGACCCCGATGATTTTAGGTTCTTAAGATCTCTTCGCACATCCCCAATATAAAACATGTTAACGACATCAGTGATTGATTTATATGGGATGATAAACGATGGTTTGTTAGAGGGATTTGATGAGATCAAAAAATGTTCACCACACGCATTAGCGATGTCGTAATCGTCATCGAGGGCATACACACTGTCCGATACAAGCCGAACATGTCTCGCTTTATATTTTGAGTTCGCGTATTTGAGCGAGCGACCAGGGTCGCGAAAAGCCTCTTATGCCATCCTTTCTTCAAATTACGTCGTTTATTGTTTTAAATTCGTAAAACGTTTCCTTACTTTAATGAAAGAAACACTGTCAATTTCACCATCCCTAAACATCTTAAAAGATAGATATTTTTCTTTCAAGGCTTGACCGAGTTCCATATCAAACCAAGGTTTACAATGTAAACAAACTTTCGTAACTTTCCTAGGCGAGAAGCGTAAGGGCAAATCTAAAAGTATCTACTCAAATTGTTGCCATGACGTTTCAACATCAACCACAAGAGGATTCAGCCAACATATACCAGAAAGACACATACGGACCAATTAATAATCCGTCTTAAAACACTGAACAGTATTTAGAAACGATCTGTGGGTTGAAAGGCCTTGCGATAAGTAGGAGTCAAATAGAATGACATAGTGGTATGATGATCCTAGATGTTCAAGATGAGTGACGTGGTCTGCAAAACATACGTTTGAGGTCAGACAAATATCTAACGAAGATCGCTGATTTTCACAGAAACTAGTATAGTCTCTCTCACACGTTGAGTGAGATTAAAAACGTTGACAGAGTCGAGTAACTTTAATTAACCACGATCACAACCTACTCTGGGTGTGTACATTTCCCAATCTACATGAGGCATATTGAGATCTCCCAAAACTAGCACATCGTGCGAAGTAGCGTACTTATGAAAATCCTTGACAATGCAACCGATCTTAGCGCATGAGCTACGATAAATGAGACTAATGACAATCGGTTGGCAATTTGAGAGTGATACCCTTACCCATAAAGATTCAAGTCAATCATCAAATTTTACGTCGAGCAGTGTAACTACTGCACTAATGTGAGCATACAGCATTACTCCACCTTCTTTTCTATTGCACCTGTCAGTCTGATAACAAAATTAATTAGATAACTCGATCTCACAATCGGTAACATCAGGTTTTAGCCATGACTCTGTTATTGCAACCAACAAACGATTCTGCACTTGGACACGAACTCTTAATTCGTAAATTTTAGAAAGAATGCTATGCGCATTTAAGTAAAAAAGCAGACAATGAAAATCTGTGGAATTATATGGGGTGTTTAGACTAGGCATTTCTATACCCTTAAGTTCATACCATATGGGAGATTTGTACTCAATAATATTATCCAAACAATACACTGATGTCATTAGCGATGAAAAAGCTGATGCAGGGTGATTGAGACCGATCCCGTTGTAAGCGGGGTCCAGCGAATCCAAGTCCTCTACCGCACAACCTGAAAATTTCGTATTGTCAGATTTGTCTCTCCGTTATTTATGCGTATATTCAAAAGTTCCTTCGCTTTACACAGGCATTTGCGCTCTTCAATATGAAGATCTTTTAGTATTCTGACTTGGCTACCGAACAAACGAAACGAATTACTGGAGAATAATTTTAACTGATCCTTCAGCTTTCAAAATGGCTTTTAGTATTCTAGAATGACTGCTACTGTCCTCACTTTTTCTACCCACGCGAAACATGAAACATGAAAAATGACTACTTTAATCTTGGAGATTATTTCATTAGATGAATCTTTAAGGAATGTTGAAAGAACAGAGCGTACTTCACAAGATCTTCATTCAGACGATGTTGAATGTTCACAGAACAAGACTCAGGTATGTTAACAAAGATGACTGCCCCAGCTCGGTTATGACGTTTCGCAAATTTTGAAAAGGTTTGGGTTTGCTGCATCGGAATACTCGCCTGAATCGGATCGGATGTAATTAAATCTATATTGATAGTTGTAAACCCACATCCACAATCAGTGTTTATCCCGTCACTGTCCTACCTCAGACGAATAGGTAAAATATTTGTTGACACTAATAATTTAGAAACTTTATCATCAACCTTGTCGTCTTTTTTCGAGGATGGTGTAGTAATTAGATCCTCACTGAGCTCGTCACATAATGGGGATATGCATAATCTGAATATTCCACCGATAGTTGTTTAGATGTATTTAGGCCCATCTGATTAGAAGCAGATTGACCTCCTTATTAGGAAATCGTATGAAGGCATGTTCCTCAATAATATCACGGTTGAGAAACTTGACAGATTCTGAGGAACTTACACTTATGGCACCTCGGTGAGTAGACATGGTCGTTTGCTTGGCTATAGAATATCTGCCTGAAGATCTTGATAGATGTTCAGCATGCAACTCAGTTGCAAATGTCATTGAAGGGCCGGTAGTGCTTGCTACTGATACTGCAGACGTGACTGACACTTCTGAGGTTTTTTATGCATTGAAAGTCAAAGTTGGCAGTGGAGGTGGCTTACTCACTGATAATGATGATAGTGTGGTGGTTTCACCAACTTTTTAAACATCCTCATCGTTTTGGTCACTATTCGTCAATAGCTTTCCAACATGCGCAGCACAGCAGAAACCACAGAGGAAAGTATGTTTAGAGATGTTATCATCATATGTGATTGGAATTGAGACATGATTCTAAACGTTGCAATCTTTGTTATCACAACCAATCTGATTATCAATATAAGTCTTAGTATTAGCGGACGTGATATCAGGTTAGTCGACTCCACAAGACAAGCAATCTTCAAGCAATTGGAGAACTTGATTCAGAAACAGCTCGCCTTATTTTTTACCCCTCCAGTAATCGCCGACCCTCCGGTCCTGAAGGAATCAAAGAAAAGAGCAGCATCCTCACACAGAGTTCCTCCTGTGAAGTGAGGGAAAATGTTAAAATCTAAGGCGGAAGATGCTGCCGTTGCACTCATGGGAAATGAAGATAATGCCCATGGGCTTGTAGTGGAAAGGGCGACCTTTCCGCCCCTAGCTCCGTCCAGGTCAAGGCAATCCCGCCCAGCTAATCTAATGCAATGCAGAGTACTCATTAGCCTTTTTCACTGAATATCCTTCAGTTGAACTCGGGAGGTGTTTCTGCCCTTAGACTTCTATCTGGTAGCGATGCAGATGTCATAGTCCTTCAGGAGACGCGGTCTATCCGTCTACCCCAGGACATTACTCGATTTATCCCAACCACATTTGTTCCCATTATACTCCGTACATAACCCCTCCTCACTCCTTTTCATCTCAAAGACTCTTGACCTTAGTTAAGGTCTTCTTAAGGTCCTCCCTCCTATTTAATTACTCGTGTCCAGCCATGTCTTTTTTGGTAGTTTTACTCAGTAAAAACGGTAAACACCTCAGTCTAGCCAATGCCTACGTACGCTTTGGGGAGATTTACAAGAACCGTGACCTCCTGGATGGTATTATTGATAGCGGCTATGACATGATACTTGGAGACTCCAACGACAGAATTGGTCGTTGGATCAACGCAGCACTTCGCAAAGCTAGGAACGGTAATTTTATTCACAAACCAGCTCCCCCTACTTTTCATTGCATATCAATAAATTCAATCCTCAACATTTTACCGCTTCACTCTAGGTGGTTGTTAAAACTCTTCTGCACGGAGCAGTCGCGCCATCAATTGTCCACCTCTCATGACCTAATTCGTTGGAGAATTGAGGAAGATACGTTGCTTCGAAGGAGGTTTCACTTTGATCCGGTCAGAGTGGACCTCATTGAGGTGGCTATCCAACTCTTTCCCCGAATAGGAAATAAGAGTCTGACCGAATTTAATAACCTACCTCTTTTCGCAAGCTACCGCGATTCTATCGACTACCTATATAGGTAGCTTATACAATCCCACTCCGACAAAACTCATGGCCCTAGCTAAATTACTGAACATCTCTAATCTCTCTGCTTCCGCCAGACAGACCCTCTCAAATGAATCCTGGAGCACTAGATATAGATTCCAGCTGAGTAAGGATAGGACGAGTATTGCTCGCCTTAATCCTTCTCAGTCTTCCTTTTGGAAGATTTTCAAGAAGGAGAAGTTTGTTTGCTGGAAGGATAGAGCATTGGGTTGGATAGGGAATGTAGGCCTTGAAAAAGTTTTTGAAGAGTCACTAGCCCTACACAACTATGGAGCCACTCAATCGCCTCAACCAATCCCGCTTTGGGGTGACTTCAGGAGTAGGGATATATCTGTTACGGATATCCTTAACTCCTCGGGTCCACTCCTGGGCACCTCCAAATCCGTCGCTCCACTTTCTTCTCGGGTCTGTCAGCTTTTGACAGCTGATCAGAGAAGAGAGGTGGCCGTCACAATGCTTTTAGCTTCCCCATCTGATGTAGCAAACATCAATATTAGTAAGCGTGTTTTTATTCCTAAGAAAAAATCTTGCTCATGCCCTAAAGATCTGCGACCCATTTCGATTCAAAATGCCCTCGTGTCGATTTACGAAAAAGCGCTTGCGCGTAAAATCTGCGACTATTTAAGTAGGCGTAATTTGATCCCTCCAGATTTTCATGGGTTTGTCAAAGGTCGCTCGGTCCATTCAGCAGTTGGTGAGGCGGAGCAGTTTTGTCGTGAGAATAGCCATCGCCTAGTTGTGGCTGTTTTCCTTGATTTTTCTGCTGCATTTGACCGCATCTCCATTCCTTTTGTAATCTCTTCTCTCAGGTCCCTCGGGTTGCCTGCGACAATTGTGAACAGAGTGTAGATCCTGCTGTATACCAAGCGTTTTTACTATGAAAACGACCCTGATGCGCGTCAGTTCTACCCTATTGCGGGTGTGTCTCAAGGTTCCCCACTTTCTCCTATCTTATACCTTGCTGCCTCTATTAAACTATTCAAAATATTTAAACGCGAACAACGTCTAGTGGTGTACGCTGATGACACCACAGCCATGTTCACTGGACGAAGGTGTAAAGACGTAGTCTCTGACATCAGCCGTTTCTTTTCATAATTAAAGGACCAGCTACCCAAATCCAATCTTATTTTAAACTATGCAAAATCGCAGGTGGTAGTCTTTCATGGCTCCTCTGCAACAATGAAAAAACTTAAGAGACTAGCACTCTCTGCGCTCTCCTCCATATTTGCCTCTGAACCACTCCCCGCCTTTACAAGTCGAGTAAAATACCTGGGATTTACCGTTACGGTGAACTGGTCGGCGAAAGCTGGCCTGGATAGATTCAAACGTATCCCGAAGAAAGCTAGATGGGTCCTTTAATCGGGCTTAACATCTGTCATTGAAAGGGAAAACCCAGGTGCGCTTCTGGGGCACTTGGGCTATCTCTGAATTAGTCTTATTTTCGAGAGGACGTCCCCCAGAGCAAAGGCTAAGGTTTCTTAAGCTCCTCGTCTCTCGTTTACCCAGCATAGTCCGTCTCGATTGGATTCTTCGGGGGTGAAAGACCCCGGGTGGTTCAGTCGAAAGGTGGCGGGTTGAATTGGCTGGAGGGCTTAGATTCCGCGGGACCTGAGGCCGTGATATCATTATGAAGACTAAATGCTGTTATGAGTTGTCTTATCTGAACTGCATTTGTTTTTTTCTAATGTCTCTATTCGTAATTTTTAGTTGTTGTTAGTTATTTATTTAAGAAATTCTTATTATTATAGAGTTTGTTGTCTGTTGAGTTCGTTGACTGTAGTGTTCGTTAGAATTCTATAAATTTCGTTGGGTGTAGTGTTCGGTAGATTTCATTAAATTGTATATTTCAGTAGAATTCAGTTAGTTGGAGAGTTTGATAGAGTTTAGTTTAATTCTTACTTTGTTCTTAAGAAGTCAGCGATAGCATTTTCAAGTCTGCTGCTCCCAGCTAGGGCTACGGCTATCCTCCACTAGAACCTGACTAACATGGTAGCACTTAGCTTAGTAAAGTACGGAATATCACCGTATTTTTGAGGTTTAAAGCCGTACTAATCCCTGTTCGGTGCTAGAGTTATCATCCACTCAAACCCTACTAACATAGTGGAACCTGAGTTACTGTAGCTTTGAGCTTTACATGACATGATACAGTTTAGATCCATGGTACTCCGACTAAGGGCAATCCTCCACTCAAACCTGCCTAACATTGTAGAACCTAAGTTAGCATATCCTTGAATTTTCACTGGATATAGTACAGTTTTACCACATATATTACTTATTCGGGGGCAAGGGCGATCCTCCATATAAACCAATCCAACAACGGTGACCCTAAGTTAACATATCTTCAGATTTCCTTAGACAGTGAATACGACCTTTTAGATAAGCTATCAGTAAATGCTCAAATCACGAGCATTGCCCGCAGTGCGTAACGAATATGCATCTGAATAGGGTTTGCACCACTATAATAATATATTCCTCTAAAGTGGCAAATACGTGTCAGCTGTACGCTTACAAGTCCACAAACAAAAATGAATTATTCAAGCAGATAATTTTTTAATGTGATCGAATTTAGCGTTTCAAGCACGACAGGGAGTCTGATTGGCGTATATTATTATTATTATTATGTAGACAACGTTACGAGCATAGCTCACAGTTGCTGACAAATCGATAGTCAAAATAAAAGAAAAAGAGAAAATCAAAAACAAATCAGTTAACAATTTAAAATAATCTGTCGTTTAAAGAGCTCCCGAGTTCCCGCATTTACAATATCATCGCTTAAACGATTCCATGAATTTATTATTCGTTGTCCAAATTGAATCGTCCTAGAATGTACTATTCGTTGGCGACTAAGATAAAACGAGTGACCTCGCAAAGCTCGAGTTGATCGAATGTTGAAGAGCCCACGCAACACATGGTGTTCATTGTGAAATACCTCCCATACAAGACACAGATCCCGCGAGTCACGAATATCACATAATGACTGCATATTTAAAGACCGAAGACGGTCCTCGTAAGGAAGTTCTCTCAAAGAATGTACTAATTTTGTTGCCCTACGTAGCACCTTCTCAAGTCGATTAATCTCATCTCTGGTTCGAGGGTATGAACATTGAGAAGCATATAACAAATGACTTAGTACAAAAGCGTTTGCAAGAACTCTAAAAGAACGTGGACTCACATAGCTGAATGATCGGCGAAGGAAACCAACCATACGCATGGCCTTCGAACAAATGTACTCAGTGTTTTGGCGAGTGGAGAAATCATCCGTTATCAATACGCCAAGATCTTTATAGCTCGAAACCAATTTAATCACTCGATCCCCGAGATGATATATCGGCACTGGAACAATATTACGTGATCGAATGTGCATGCAAGTGCACTTCGAGGCATTAACAGACAGACCATTAGAACGTGCCCACTTAAGAACCGTGTCAATATCTGATTGAAGAATGTTACGATCATAATTCGACTTGATGGCTCTCCAAATTTTTAAATCGTCAGCAAATAATAATGAATGCGAACTTATTACACTGGGTAGATCGTTGATGAAAATACAAAACAGCAAAGGACCCAATACAGACCCTTGCGGGACACCGGCATTAACTGGATAATGCTCGGAAAGGGTACCGTTAATGGCGACCTGGTATGTGCGACCAGAAAGAAAGTTGCATATCCAACGAATGATAATTGGATTGATTTTTAATGCACTTATCTTCATAATCAACTTGTCATGGGGTACATGATCAAATGCTTTGGAGAAGTCAAAAAATATGACATCGACAGCATACCCCTCATCCACTATGGAACCCCAACTTTCCTGTGCCAATAAAAGGTTGGTTACTGTGGAACAGTTTTTACGGAATCCGTGCTGATTAGTAGAAAGTAACCTGTATGATTCTAGGTAGCTACTGATTATCCGATAAAGTAATCTCTCTAATACACGACACGATACAGAGGTTAAACTAACCGGTCGGTAGTTATCTACACATGATCGATCACCTTTCTTATGAAGCGGCTTAATGATAGAGCGTTTCCATGCATTCGGGACTATACCGTAATATAATGATGCTATAAATATCCTATATAAAGGCGCAGCAATGACATCATGAAGATTCTTCAGGTATATTGAGGGAAGTAAATCTGGGCAAATCGAGCCCGACGGTTTCAGTCGTTTAAACTCTTTCATAACATCTTGAACTGTGAACAAGTGAAGAATATCAAAAATTGACGGATTAATACGAGTAATTTCTATACAAGGAGAAGTAGTAGCTGATACGAGAAATTTACGACCAAATGCATTAGCAATATCGAAATGATCTACTAGAATGCGTCCATTGTTTCCAATGATAGAGCTAGAAGATCGAACATTACTTTTAAAATTTGCATATTTAAATAATATGTTAGGATTGTTGGCTGACTTTCCTATCAGTACTTGTTCAAATTGCCGCTTTTTAAGTCTCTTGAGATATGTGAAATGATTCCGACACTTTTTAAATGACCTATAATCAGTTTCTCCATTCCTATACCTTACGAATTTTTGCTTCTTGGATCTCAATGCATCTTGAAGCTCCTTATCAAACCAAGGATTTGTGCGTGCACGGGCAGTTGCTACCTTACGAGGTGAGAAACGTAGAAGGAGCGATATCATTAGAGTTTCAAATTGTTGCCAAGATGATTCAACTCCAAAAATCAATGGATCATACCAATTTGTACCGAGAAGGGATTGACGTACTAAACTGTAATTGGTTTTGAAACATTGTACTGACATACATGAAGACTCAGGTTGTGACAATATATTAGATAAGTTTGTATTAAAGCGAATAACAGAATGATCAGAGCTGCCTAAGGGATCCAAATATGTTATACCGGTGATCAAATATTTATCGGAAGTAAGACAAATATCAAGCAAAGATTGATGGTCTCCAGAGGAACGAGTAAACATTGAGACATGTTGCGTTAGATTAAGAAAATTTATAGTATCAAGGAATGCTGATGAATAATTATTGTTATTTAAGCATATGTAGTTAGTCCAGTCTATAGAAGGCATATTTAGATCACCCACTACTACCACATTACTACGGGATCCAAACTTTAATAATGTATCAACTATGGAACAAACATCCATTCTTGGACTACGATATATAAGACCAATAGTAACTAACACATGACCGGACAGTAATATATTGCCCCATAGTGTTTCTGTACCACCTTCAGACTTGGCACTTAAGGTCATAAACGCTACACTATTATGTAAATATAAAATTACCCCACCTCCTCTCTTTCCGGTCCTATCGACACGATAAGAAGAATAATTAGCTATTTCAATCTCGTGATCAGATATATCGGAGTTAAGCCAGCTTTCTGTTATTGCTATTAACAAGGGCTGGGAATATTGAATACGTTGCTTCAATTCGTGAATTTTATTAAGAAGACTGCGTGCGTTAGTATACAAGATCACAGAACTATAGCCTATTGAAGCACATGTGTTATTTCCCTTACTGTTAGCACTATTGGATTTCGCCAGAGCAGACCACAACGGTGATTGATAATAAACAATGTCATCTAAGTAATCACATGCATTTGTAATGGGTATGTTGGATAAGCTAGAAGCGACGAGAGGAGCTAAATCTAATCCACAAACAGCGGAGTCCAATTCAAGCGAGTCCCTCGTCGCACAATTTGAAAATTCCGAATTCTTAAGTTTGTTTCTCCTGCATCTAAGCGCGATCTCAATAATTGTCTAACCTCTCGAAGACGTTCACGTTCATACTTGTCAAGATCATTTAGTAATCTAACGGGAGAACCTTTAAGATAATAGGAGTTGCTCAGAATAGTTTTGGCAGCCGCTGCGTCGGTAAAAATTGCTTTTAATAATCTAGGATGATTATTCTGCTTTTTACCAATTCGAAACAAAGCTAATAGTTTAATTTTGGACGTTACCTCTTTCGGTGACGCTACCAAAATGGTTGATAGTATCGCACGAACTTTGGATAAGTCGTCATCTAATCTATGTTGTATGTTGACCGAGATAGATTCAGGTATATTAGTGAAAACGATAGCGCGAGAATGATCATGATATTTGCGTACGCGGGAAAAGTGCTGCTCAGAGGAAATCACTGATTTTCCATCAAGATTATGTGAAGATCTATCAATGACTCCAGTTATTTGGCATGTATCAGGTATAACACTTGCCAATGACTCGAATTGATTAGAATCTTTGTGATTAAGAGACACTTCATCTGACTGACCCGGAATGTTAACATATGTAGAGCGCTTAGGTGAATAAGCATTGATTGGATCAGTAAATAGATCTGGATTAGTAAGAGGTGCAGAGAAGCTTGAATTGATATCGGATTTACTGTACGATCGTTGTAGGTTTCCACTATCCAAATTTCCGTTATTGATAAGATTGTCATTGTCTAAACTGTTATTTTCGATAATCGGTGATGCTTCATCGATTAATGAGTTGGATGTTCGATTCAATGATTCATTTTCGATTCGCAGGAAGTCTGTGGCAACATGTTGCTCTTGCAATGTTTGAGAATTGTCTGTAAATCGAGCGCTTTCTTTATTTGATGATAATAATTGTTCTTTTCGATGTTTGCCACATTTTCGTTCGAATTGTATTTTACTAACATCTTTGTCACAAACGATACTATTTGAATTGTCATGGCTGATAGACGATTGATCATTCTTTGAAACTATCAAATCTTTACGAAAAGATGCTGAACAAAATCCGCATAGAAAATCTCTATCAAGAAAATTTGAAGGAAGACGAATAGGTAGCCAAACAGTAGTCCACACAGGGCAATCGGCCATGGAACACTCTACATAATGCTGGGATCCATTATCATTCACAGTCGATTTTGTCGTTTTCCTCCGTTTCCCCATTTTGATCATTACAGTTCAGATTGCTGAACTGAATTGTATGTTTATTAGAAACCAAAAAAATATGCACACTAGTCAGAGCCCTTGTATCTCGGGATGACTGCTTGAATTTTGGTTTAAACTTGTCCCAAATTTTGTAGATTATTATTGTATAATAATTGTAAGTGTTTTGTAAGAGTTTTGTAAGAGTTTTTATAACCAAGACTTTTTTAATTTATCAGTCGTCTTCTTGTGTATTTTATTGTAATTAAACTGAATACTTATAACTTTTTGTAATTTGCTAGAACAGTTATAAATGGTGATACATTGGTACGATTACGAGAAAATGGACATGGTATGATATGGTGAGAGATGAATAGTGTAGAAAGGTGGATTTACTAAATAAATACATTTTTAATAAATGTATTTACTTTAGATCTCAAACTTTTTTATATGAGAAATATAATATATGAGAAATTATGAGAAATATAATTATAGTAAGAGTTGGTATGCAGAAATACGATCAATGAGTTCCAAAAATTAGTCAGCAACTGGATTGCTCTTTCTGATCAATTCAGCATTCGTACTACATCCCCGAGAAACTGACAGTTTTTATTTTACCATTTTGTAGTTTTACTATAAAAAAGGAGTTTTATTACATTTTTCTGTAGTTCAGTTATCGATGAGCAGGCAAAACAGCCCATACGACTTAAGCCTTGTGTTGTAATTATTATTAAAGTTCGTCTTCAAGTTTAAGCATAAAAGCTCAATGCAGAAGCATCGATATGTAAAACAAATAGTAAAAGAAAAAATACAGACTAATTCAATAAGCTATCCAAATCCAGACCATTATGGTCCTAACCACATTGTTCAACTCGTTCATCCGTAGCCGTACATTTCCTTCCATCTGGAAATGCGCCACTGTTAGTCCTCTCATCAAAAAACAATCTCTCGACTCCACACTACCATCTTCGTATCGTCCTATCTCACTTCTCCCAACCCTCTCTAAACTCCTTGAGCGTCTCGTTCTTAAGCAAGTTAATACATATCTCTTTTCCTCCAACTTATTTCCTCCCTTCCAAGCCGCTTTTTGTTCTAATTACTCTACCGAAATTGCATGTCTTAAAGTTAATAACGACTTATTCATATCGCGCAATCATACATTATGTAGTGTCATAGCATGATTATGGCTTCTCTTTACCCACTGTATCATGGTTTTCTTCATATCTATCAAACCGTAAATTTCACGTCTATTCTAACTCTTCTCTCTCCCATCATTCGTCCATCCCGTCCGGTGTTCCACAAGGATCCGTATTAGGCCCTATGCTTTTCTCTCGTCTTCTCGGTGATTTGTCTTCGATTTCTCATAAATTTAACTTCCATGTTATAATTATTGTTACAACAGCCCAGGAGCATAAGCTCAAATTGGCCGGATCACATAGCTCAAAACATAAAAAAAAACAGAAAATAAAGAAATAAAAGGTGAAACTGTCATTATCGTGATTTAATAATTGCCTTGAACTTCTGGACGGAAAAGCTGTCGATTGTCAATGCATAAAGATTGTTCCACATGTCAGCAATGCGATCACTTATCGTAACACAATTTGTTTTGGGGCGGAGCCTGCGTTTTATCATAAGTCTGTGTCCTCGTAGTCGACCCGGTGGACGAATTGTAAACATAGACTTCGAAACATGTCCAGGAATAGACAGTGACCGATATACATACACTAGGTCGGCGTCAGACGACCTAGTGTATGTATGGACGTTCAACAGTGTTATGCAATATGCTGATGACATTCTCATCGATGCTCATGGACCTGTTTATCGTATTCACGATCTAAGTGTTTCTGCTTCCGACTGTCTTGTCTCAATTTCCAATCATCTTTCTTCCCTTCGCCTTTCTCTGAATACTGATAAATCCAAAATTATGTGGATCCTACCTCGACGTCTCGGCTTAGAACCTCCCTCTGTATCATTAAATTCTAAAATTCTTCCTATCGTTGATAATTTCGTTTTCCTAGGCTTCCATTTCGACAACCGACTGTTTCCAACTCACCTAAATTCACTCTTCTCCCCCTACAATGCATCGTCAACGCAGCCGTCCGAATTCTCCTCCGTCTTCGTCGTTTTGATCATACATCCTACCATCTTGTTTCTCTCGATTTGCCTACAATTTATTGACGTGTTCGAATTCGTCTTCTCGTTGCTTTCCGCCTTGTAACTTTTCATACCCCATCATTTCTAACCTTCCTTTTCTCGGCAATTCTCGTCGTTTACTGTTCCTTGTGCTCCCGTAATTCCCTTCTTTTACATGTTCCAAACTACTCTATCTCTTTTGGCTTCCGCTTCTTCGTTGTCGCTGCTCCTCTATCGTGGAATCATCTGCCCATTCATATACGCCAATCAACTTCCCTGCCCTGCATCAAATGCCAAATCCGATCCCATTTAAACAATTTATCTGTTTGACTTTTTCATTTTTGTTAGTGGACTTGTAAGCTTGCAGCTTGTACGCATTTGCCACGTTAAATAAATTTGTATTATTATTCATCTTTTAAGATTATCTGTCTCAATAAGTTTTTAAATAGATTGACTTTAGTCAGATATAAAATATTTGCAGGTAATTGGTTTCAGTTTTGTGCTATCTTGTTTCGGATATCGCTCTACTTCTTATTGCGTCTGCGCTTATTTTGGAGCATAAAAGAATGGCCGTGGAGCTGAGTTAACCCGCGCACAGAAAGGAGTGGTTTCAAAACATGGTCGATAATAAAAAAATTTCCACGCTAAGACCAAGTTCTTATTCCCAACTATCTCAATTGATAATAAATTGAGACGTCTGAACCTAATTTGGTAAGAAAGCTTTCCTATGCCAAGGACTAATTGAGATGCTTTTCGGAGTATGCCCTCGTAAATGGGCGTATCTATTCGTAGGCATGCACATTTTTAATAATATATACATCTTCGCCATATCATCTAAAACCGCAACTTTCCCCCTTCAACGCATCTTAAACACTGAAATTTGTATTATATTCAGTATTTTCGTTTTGACCATATCTCTATTCACTTTTCCAAGCTTTATTGGCTTTATATATCTCAATGTATTAATTTCCGTTTATGCAAAATCCAATATTCTTCTTATATACACATTTTTCTCTCTACCTTTTTCCGACCAATTTCTTTATTTTTACACTTCAATATTTTTACATCTCTCTTCGATGTCATGAAATACTCCTCGAAACTTTGTCATCGATCTTACTCAATTGCCGCATATTTAGCATGGACTATTTACCTGCCTATATTCGTACATCTACTATCTTTACATTTTAAGCGTCTTCTCTTCGAATTCCTTATTTTTTATGGTATTTAAAATATCAGCGACAATATTAATTACATATATGGCTTTATTTATTTTTTCTATCAATTTTTAGTGGAGTTAAAGCAGACATTTCACGCATCGGCAACTGTAAATAAAATAATTTTTTTATAAAATTAATAATTTATTCAATATTTTTTGTTAATTTATTTAATAATTTTTTAATATATATTAATTAATATATAATTATATATTAATATAATTATATTTTATATAATTTATATTGATTAACTATGAGCTCAAAAGATCCTTACTTAAAAATCTGTATAATAGAAATCTTATGAATATAACAGAAATTTTAAGATTTACATTTTTTAAATGTTTAAAAAAATAAAATCATTTCGTCATAAAATCATCAATACGAAATTATATAATTTTACAGGCTCAATCAAAGCATAACACCGATATGTAATAAGGGTAGCTTTGTTAGACAGCCACATAGTAACCCCAGTTTTAAATATGTGCGAATGGCTTTTAAGCTCGAGTTATTACTATCTTTTAGATTAATTTATGCCATCTGAATTCTTTCGTGTTGATTCACACGTTACCATTTATAAACGAATCTACTTTTCTACCTTTCCTATCCAAATACTCACGGGCTGTTACATCACTGTTTTAAGTTTCCTCAACGACAACAAAGTTGCCAGTCCAAAGTCTTAAAAGAAGCCTGCAAAAAAGACTAAATTTTCATATTTTGATTGATTACATAGTGAGTTTTGTTGTTTTTCATGCAATGTCTTATGCATCCTTTGCAGCGGTTATTTCGGCATAAAATAAATCTAATCCAGCGAACGTGTCTTTTGACACGTCTTTTTTCGTCCATTGTCTACGTAGTTTAACGAAATACCGAAAAAATAACCGGTTAACGAAGGGATTCGTGGCTACCGTACCGATTTTAATTTGCTGGTTAAATTTTGACTGTTTTACATTGCCGGGCGTAGAGTAACTCCAACGAGCATGATCCATGCGGCACAATTGTTCATTTTGTGTTTTACACAAAATCAAGAATATCGATTTATAATTTTTAAGCATCAACTTTTCATTTGATGCTCAATTATTTTGTGTTTTTTGAATTTTTTACATTGATCTGTATTCTCACTTTGTCATCATTTTGTGACAAGTTTCAAGTTCACATTTTAACTCTACCTAATACAGCAGAGTAGTTTGATCCCCCGTTCACTTTGTAAGCTGTGACCCGCCTATGTAACCCGTCTCAATGCATCACGGTATTTTGTCGGGCAACATTTATTCAGTTCCATTGTTACGGCTACGCCTTTACTTTGGTTAAGTTTACTTCACAAAATTGTCACTGTGCTTCGCTACTTTGTGAGTACCGAAGATCCAAAGCAATATATTTCATCGCACACTCAAGACATACTTGTTGTCCGTGATCTCTCATTCGTCATATTCACGTAAGCCACACTTTAAAAAAAAGGATTTATTTTAACGTGGCAAATGCGTGCCAGCGCACGCTTACATGACCACAACAAAACAAGACTGTAAATCAGGTGTCGAGAAGGTGTGAACGGAGGAGGTGTTTGAATGTGATAAAGGAGGGGGCGCGGCGGACGTCGAGAGGGAGTTGATTCCAGGCGAGTGAGGCGGCGACGAGGAAGGATCGTCGCCGCCTTTTTAAGGCACTATGAACTACGATACGTTTTCGTATCCAAGATTTTAATGCCTTTGACTGATAGTGACATACGAGTTCGCTCAATCACAGATTTGATACAATCTGAAATCAATCATTCAACATCATTCTCCAAGAAATATTAAAAAACAAAAAATTTGGAATTGTAATACAAATTTGATTTATAAATCAATTGTTTCCCATAAAGTTACATTTCGTTTTGCTAAAAACTACAAAATATGCATTTTATCGTTGCATTAGGCTGATTAGTTATTGTTCATTTTAAACACAAGGACATTGTAATTCAAATTAATGTTTTATCGCCTCCGGGAAAATATCACCCGTCAATCTGATGTTCGCAATTTGAGTTTTTGCGCTTATTTTTTGCCTCTGAACATTTTTTTATTCCTCTGAACCAAATAATAATAAGCTATGAATGAAAATAACATGTCACTGACACTTTTGTTTGTTATTAGTACTAGAATGATATCATAGCCTTGAGCAATTATTCGATATGTATTCTTACGTAAAACTCGTATTAGTTGTATAATGAATTTCATAATTACATAGTTCACTCTTTTAGTTGATTTGCTTAATTCGTTCGAAAGCGTTTCATTTTGTCAATTTCAATGAGCCAATTTCTCAATTGGCCGATCGTATTTTAACGCGCTACTATTCGCTTACTTTCCATCATTTGAAATGCATGTATCTACAACTCACCCACCTTAAACTTATTATTCTGTTAAAAAAGTAGAATTTCGCAGCTCGCTCGTTCAGATCGTAAGATGATACACATGTTAGTTCAATTTGTTTCATATTTTTATTTTTATATATTAAAATGTTCAATTTCTTGAACATTTTTTCCTCTCGATGACCCTTAATGTATTATTAAAAATACATCTGAGAAAATAAATTTCATCAATACACATCATCAGAGGAAAATACATTTCATTAGAGGAAATACGTCATTAACGCGTATTTGACCCCGCTGTTATGTTGGGTAGAGGAGTTAGGGGCCGAAACCTGATAGCATAGCAGTTCCTCCTGATGACCTCTAATTCTTATTCTGATACAACGTCTGTTATTTATTAGTCAATTCATAAAAATGAATTTTATTTTAAATTTCAATTTTTTATTTTAACTTGATTTAAATTATAGAAAATCTTATAACAATTATTAATTTTATTTAAAAAAAAGGATTTATTTTAACGTGGCAAATGCGTGCCAGCGCACGCTTACATGACCACAACAAAACAAAACTGTGAATCAGGTGTCGAGAAGGTGTGAACGGAGGAGGTGTTTGAATGTGATAAAGGAGGGAGCGCGGCGGACGTCGAGAGGGAGTTGATTCCAGGCGAGTGAGGCGGCGACGAGGAAGGATCGGAGACCGTAGTTGTTGGAGTAATTAGGAACGTGGAGTAAGAGGGTATGACAGGAACGAAGCGATAGCGAGGTGGGGCGAGTATCGTCTAAGAAAGGAAGGTTGATGAACGATGGGGAGCCGACAGCGATGAGACGAAAAGTAACGAGAAGAAGGCGGAGTTTGATGCGGATGTGGATGGTGGGCCAGGAGAGTTGGGCAAAATATGTGGATGTGTGGTCGAAGCGACGGAGACGAAAGAGCACTCGAACGGCGGTGTTGATTATTCGTTGTAAGGGTAGGATGATGGATTTTGGAGAATTGGCGAAAAGGCTAAGGCAGTAATCGATTTTAGGGAAAAGAAGCGATGAAAGAAGAGACATACAAGAACGGAAGTCGATAAGGGGGCGGATACGGCGGATGTCACGGAGAATTAAGTTAGACGAGCGGACCTTGTCACGGACGAAGGGTTTAAGGGAAAGGTGATCATCGAAATGGAAGCCTAAGAAAGTGAGATTGTGGACTACAGGGATGATCGATGAGGCAAAAGATACAATGGGAGAAGATATTATTATTATTATTATTATTATTTCGACAAACAGACGAGCAAAGCTCACAGTTGCACTGTTAAAAAAAAAGAAAAGGAAAAGTAAAGAAAAAAAAAGACTCACAAACAAAAGTCACAAAAGTTTATGTTTGAATGCTGAAACCGATCTTGAGTTGACAATTTCTTCACTTAATCGGTTCCACTTACCTACGATTCGGTGTCCAAATTGTACAGTTTTAGAGCGTATAACTCGGCGATGGGCTAAAGTAAAATTGTGTCCACGCAAAGCCCGACTTTTCCGAACAGTCATCAATTCTCTTAAGACGTGATTTCCCTTGTGTAAAGCTTCCCATGTTGAACACATATCTCGCCGAAACCGAAGGTCGCTTATAGAAACCATACCAAGTTTTTTTAGCCTTTCATTATAAGGTAAGGCTTTAACTGAATTTACGAGCTTTGTTGCCCGGCGCAGCACATTTTCAATTCTACTTTTCTCGTATACTGTTCTTGGGAACGAACATTGTGATGCATAGGTAAGATGACTGATCACAAATGCGTTGGCGAGTGCTCTAAATGAAACTGGACTCAACACACTAAAAGTTCTACGAATCATCCCAACCATTCGATTTGCTTTCGAGCAAGCCAACTCAGTATTCCAACTAGTCGAAAAATCATTCGCAACTACTATTCCAAGGTCGCTAAGACGAGTTACTACTTTAATGTTCTGATCCTCAAGATGATAAGTTGGATACACACTATGACTGCATGATTGTAAACGCATACATGCACACTTTGATATATTCAGTGACAGACCATTCATATAAGCCCAGTTGGAAATGCTGTCGATATCCGATTGAACTAGCACCGTGTCCGAATCTGACCGGATAGCCTGCCAAATTTTTAGGTCGTCTGCATATAAAAGAGAGTGTGAATTCAAAATGGAAGGAAGGTCATTAATGAAAATACAGAATAACAATGGGCCGAGGACCGAACCCTGCGGAACTCCAACATTGACCGGATAAGGATCAGAAAGAGAACCATTTACAACAACCTGATAGAATCTGTTAGATAAAAATTCTTTTATCCAGCGAATAATAAGTGGATCAATGTTTAGAGCACGCATTTTCTGAATCAAGATGTCATGTGGAACCATATCAAACGCTTTTGAAAAATCAAAAAATAATATATCAACATCAAAGCCCTTATCAACTAACGAACCCCAGCTATTCTGGGCAATCAAGAGATTAGTGATTGTTGAGCGATCCCTTCGAAATCCATGTTGATTGTTACACAATAATTTGTTCGATTCTAGAAAATCGCTTAGAATGCGGTATATTATCCTTTCCAAAACTCGACAGAATACACACGTTAGACTTATCGGGCGATAATTTTCAACTGAAGATGGATCACCTTTCTTCAAAATGGGCCTTATCCACGAAAGTTTCCAATTCATCGGGACACAACCGAAGTACAAGGAGGCGACACAAATCCAATATAGTGGTATGCCGATAACATCAGCGATATTCTTGAGAAATACCGGTGGTAAACGATCAGGACAAATAGAACCTGACGATTTAAGCCGCTTGAGCTCTAGCACCACATCATTAACAGAAAACATCTGAAGAATGTTTATATTCGATGGACAGTACGAGGCATTGGTGACGGAGTAGGATTTACGAACTCCTATGCAAAAATGTTGAGCGAAAGCATTCGCTATGTCATCATATTTAATCAATGTGCAACCATCAGTATCAACAAGTGAACCAATGTGTTTATTTTTGTTGTTGAAATTAGCATAATTGAATACGGATTTAGGATTATGAATTGACATTTGAGCAATTTTCTCTTCAAATTGACATTGTTTGAAGCGTTTAAGAAATGTGAACCGATTTCTGGCCTCTTTATACCTACAGTAATCAATACTATTATTAGAAAACAACTGGAATTTCATTTTTTTTAATTTTAAAGCATTCCTTAACTCTTTGTCAAACCAAGGTTTATGGTGTATACGATTTGCAACGGTTTTACGGGGCGAAAATCGTATGAGTAATTCCTTAAGGGTGGCTTCTAACTGATAGCATGCCTTATCAACCCCAACATAAAACGGACTGAGCCATGAAATACTTAATAGATTCTGACGCACAAGTTCGAAGTTAGTTTTAAAATAATTTAAAGAATTCTGTTGTAATCTACAAGCTGAAGGACGTGTAAAATCTGAGTAGAAATTGAGAACACAGTGATCTGACCTACCCAAAGGATCGGAGTACGTAACTTTGTGTATAATGTATTTATTCGATGTTAGACAAATATCAAGTAGCGATTGATTTTCTTGGGAAAATCGGGTAAATTTTGAAACATGTTGGGTAAGGTTTAGCGAGTTAATCATATCAAGAAATAATGATGTGGACGGACTACACACAGAAGATGTGTAGGTGTTCCAATCTACTGTCGCTAAGTTGAAATCACCAACTATAAAAAGATTTGGTTTGGAACCAAACTCTAGAATGTAATCGATCAAGCAACAAACATCTGAAGTGGGATTGCGATAGATTAAGCCTAAAGTCACTGAACCAAGGGTAGGAAGAGACACACTACCCCACAATAACTCGATTCCATCGGACGCTCGTACATCTAGCAATTTAAACACTAAACTATTATGCACATAGATAATCACTCCACCACCCTTGCAGATAGATCTGTCAACTCGATAAGATGTATAATTTTCAATCCAGATCTCAGCATCAGTAATTCTATCATGAAGCCATGTTTCAGTAATAGCAACTAATAGCGGATGCGAATTCTCAATGCGGAGTTTTAATTCGTCAATTTTTGGAAGAAGACTACGGGCGTTCGTATATAATAACAAACATTCTAAGCTTAAGGGTAGAGTCTGCTGAGACAACGATATCGGTATGTATGACTGATAATCCTCGCTACGTCGCTCAAGAGCCGACCACAATGGGGAGGAGTAATGGACAATATTTCTTAAACATTTATTATCCACATATGAAATATTTGAAATTACCAATGACTTATGAGCGGCGGAGGAAGGATTGAATGATCTACCTGTAGAGGCATCCAATGTATTTGAGTCTTCCTCCGCACAACCTGAAAATTTCGAATTGTCAAGTTTGACTCACCAGCTTCAATACGAGACTTCAAACATTGTTTAGCTTCACGTAGAAGCTTACGTTCATTCACGTCGAGATCTTTTAACAATCTTGCAGACGAACCTTGGAGACGATAAGAGTTCCTAAAGATGGTCTTAACGGCTTTTGGATCTGTCAGAATGGCTTTTAGCAGTCTAGGACGATCGTTAATTTTTCTCCCTATGCGGAATAAAGCAACTATTTTAATACTAGATACTATCTCTTCTGGGGATTGTGCCAAAACGATCGTGAGAATATTACGTACCCTAGACAAATCTTCATTTAGTCGGTTTTGGATATTGACAGAGCTTGATTCCGACACATTGGCGAAAATAATAGAACGCAAAGGATCATGCTGTTTACGCAGTTGTGAGAAAGTAGACATTTGCTGCACCGGAGAACTCGCTCTAGAGGCATTCATTGATTGAGATGATATGAAATGAGCTTCCTTAATGTGCTCGTTTACGCACTCTTTATGTAGAACCACACTGTCATTACTAGTAGCTGAGTTCTGTATATCATCATTGCCTGTGTGAGTGTTGACAGTCAGCGTTCGTTCATTTTCTGTTTGACGAACAGTATACGATTTTGAGTGACCTCTCTTCCAGATACGAACAGGAGTGAAACCCGTAACTGACGATGTAGTCTTGCTAACTGCATGTGGGTATCGATGTGCATTTGGATCGATATCTGCATTATTGAAGGATTTATTCGAAGTTATAGAATTTACCTCACCCACCACCTCAGGTAACTTATGCTGTATTTTTCGTTGTAAATTTACCTCAGATGCACTAGAGAGAATACTATTCTGTAGCATAGTTACGATTTCCTTAAGCTCTGACACCATTTTAATATTATTTTGTAATTTTTCCTCAAGAATAGTGTTCCATTCACAATTACGAGCCGCACACACACCACAACAAAATTTACCGGATTGAACTACTTTAATATGCTTGGTTTACGGGGAAGGATCCACATTATTTTGGACTTTTCGGCGTTTAGAACGAGATGGAGATTGGAGAGACGCTTGTAGATAGAAGAGATACAGTTGGAGGCAGAAATGCCGATATCGTGTATGCGATGTGCGGGTGCATGATCATAGATTAGAATGTCATCGGCGTATTGCATGACGTTAAAGGAGTAAGGTTTGATAAATGGAGAGAGATCGCCAAGCAAAAGAGAGAAAAGCAGGGGACCTAGGACTGAACCTTGTGGAACCCCGCAAAAAATAGGGATGGGAAAGGAGGATGATGAATTAGAACAGACGCGAAAGGAACGGTCGGATAGATATGAGGCGAACCAAGCTACGGAGGAGGAAGAAAAGCCGTAATCATAACGAAGGCGAGAAAGGAGGACGGAGTGGTCGACAATGTCGAATGCGGAGGAGAGGTCGAGGGAGATGAGAACACTATATAGAGCCTTGTCTCGAGAAATGAGTAAGTCGTTGTACACTTTTATGCATGCGATTTCTGTCGAGTGATTAGAGCGGAAAGCGGATTGGAAAGGAGGGTACAGATTGGATGAGGAGAGATAAGCGTTGATTTGTATTAAGATGAGGCGTTCTAAGAGCTTTGAAAGAGTAGGTTGTAGTGAAATGGGGCGATAGCTAGAAGGAAGGGAGGGGTCGAGCGATTGCTTTCTTAAGGAGGGGACGAACGATTGCGGATTTCCAGTGTGAAGTGGAAGATACGACTGCGGATGGACGAGTTAAACAAGGTTGTGAGAAATGGGGATATCGATGAGCATATAGATTTTAATATGTGAGTAGGCAGGGGATCGGCAGGTGAGGTTTTGTTGGGCAAGGACATGAGGACAGATGATACTTCTGTAGGTGATACAGGGAGAAGATGAAAGAGTTCCGGAAGGATGAGAGTAGACTGGGCAGAGTGGGATAGGATGGAGACCGGGGTGTGAGAGAGCAGCGTGGATACTTTAGTCTGGAGAAATGACGAATAATCATTAGCATTGATGTTGCAAGGCGTAGAGGAACGAGCCAGGATTGAGTTAAAAGTATGCCATTTATTGTTTAATTATTAAATTTTGATTTAATAATATTATGTTTTGTTTAGTTTCTAATTATATTAAATACGTAGACTCATTAACTGATTTGATTTGTTCTACTGACATGTTATTATTGACCTGTGGACTTTGTTTTCCCGTTAATTATTCTGATACAACGTCTGTTATTTATTAGTCAATTCATAAAAATTGATTTTTATTTTAAATTTTAATTTTTAATTTTAACTTGATATATATTATAAAATATATTATTTTATTATTTACTTTTTATTTTTATTTTTAAGATATAGACATCGTTATTTTTATTTTTATAATTTTTTTTATTTCTGATCTTTATTTCAATTTCAATTTCAAATTTCGACTTGATAATTGAAATCTTTTTGTTTAAAAATTGTATAAAATACGACGACTCAGGTATGTGATTTATTTGTCATTTGTAATATGATCTGATTAAAAATTATGTTCTAAAAAAATTCTATTATAAAAAAAAATTTGTTTTAATTTTAATATTGAGTTTTAATTTTAAGTTTGATAATTTTTTTCTATTTCTTATAACGAAGAAGAATAAATCAACAAAATATTATTAAAAACGGGTTATATAGTAAATGACTTGCATTTAAAATATTTAAATACTAAAAGTTTGGTTAATTTGTCCAATTTCAAAATTATTGAGAGGCCCTTTTTTAACGTCAATGTATTAAGGAGCCTATTTTTTTGGCTCCTTAATTACCATGGTGACTGCAGCAACCACCCCTCGTTCTCATTTCGAATCTAGCTCTATTAAATTTAAATTCATCGATATATTCTACCGGCGTATTCAAACTTTTTAATCATGTCTCATAGGGAAGATATCGTACCTGAGGACATAATTTCGTAAACCGTCGAAGTATGCGCTCTAATTGATCAAGTTCTGTACGCGTACACGGAAAGACTACTGGCGACACATATTCTAATATCGGTCTTATAAGAGCATTATATAAACGCACAACACAAACGGGAGATAAATCTTTAAAGCAATTTTTGACAATATAGGTCATTCTTCTTGCTGCGTTACAAATTCTATCAGTGTTAGTACGTGTTTTCAGATTGTTTTGAACAATTTTTACCAAGATCCAGAATGGACTGCGTGGAAACAACAAACTCATCGCCGATAAAATATTCTTGACTCACATTGCTATGACCTAATCTCATATGTGCACACTTTTTAATATTCAATGAAATTCCAGTTTTTAAAAAAGACTATCGATAAACAATGTTTAGGATATTTTGAAAGTCATTTCGATCCTTGTTGGTTTTAATCAATTTCCATACCTTTACATCTTCGGCAAAAGCTAAAACACTACAATCCGCAAGTAAATCTAGTAGCTGATTTATAAATATGTTAAACAACAAAGGGCCTAGGACTGATCCCTGTGGTACTCCTGAGGTGATAGGACGATAAGACGATAGGCATTGACCTACACGAACAGCAAAGGATCTATCTTTAAGAAAATCTTGAATCCAGCTTATAATGGAGCGATTGACTTTATAAGACTCAAGGGTGGAAATTAGCATTTTTTGGGGCACCCTATCAAAAGCCCGACTAAAGTCAAGAAATATTACGTCGATACAGTATCTATCAACTTCATAGAATATCTACATCTTCATTTATCTATACTGGGTTTCATTAATGTACACAGACGATTCCCGATTACTAGGTAATGCAATATGTGTAACAATCCAGTGATAACAATCAGTATCTTCTTTTACTCGAAAATACTTTAGCTGGTTATGTGCAATAAAATCTTGTTGATATAAAGAATATAAGAAATAAAAATGCATGTTATATATGATTACTCTATGACTAAGATTATACAGTTCATTTGATTTTTATGCATATCAACTTAGTCCTTTTAATCAAGTGTATACCGAACCCCAAGTTATCTTTTGACGACTCCAAAGAGTTAACTAATTTCAAATAAACAAAATTATAATGTATATTATAATATTATTGATTTTGTCTTATTATTTTATATTACAAATGAATAAAATCCTTAATTAGTTAAAGTAATATTATTATTAAATTATAAATTAATATTATAAATTATTATATTTATTTATATTTATCTTTATATTTAGAGTAGATACTTTTATACCCAATGTCCAATATTCTTTATCTAAATGAAGAATTAAATATTTCTTATTTATATTCCTCTATTGGGAGTATCTCAATAAACAGCATTTTTACTTTTTTAGAGACATAAAGGGGCACATATGAATTAAATATTTAAGAGTAAATCCGGCAAGGTGGAAGGCCATGGCAAGATGATCATTTTATATATAAAACATTTTTAATAACACTTAATTGTTTTGCGTTCTACCACAATGGACATTAAAATTCATTCTGTAAATATCGGCAAACTTCTGATCGTATGCCAATTTCTGTTCAGAAAACTGATTATTTTGAGATCATTTACCCACTTCCGCTTTTCAACATGTGGAGACAAAGTAAGGTACGTGAAGTACTAGGGGATATGATACTCAGGTCTTATTTTTTTTAAATCTGAAGAAAAGAAGAAGAAAAAGGAAAAATATAATTTAAGTTTTGATTGAGTCAATAAGACGTGAAATGTATCTCTTAATGCTGTTCATTGGAAAATGTGTAATCACTATTTCGCTGCTACAGCTTATTAATAAAAACTGATTTTTTTGTAGATAGTCCAGCCATTATCCTTATTTGATTTAATGATTTCTTAGATTACTGTCTTTTACACACATTTCCATATCGATAAATGTTGTTTTCTCGTCGAAGATAAAACATCATTTGAATTTAGTTTTATCGCCTACCGTTTGCCCAAAACAAATTGCGATATCTACTGATATCACAATAGCCTTAATGCTGTTTTAAATTTAATCATTTAACCATTTTCTTTTTTCTAGATAATCTATTCACGTTCATTCTACAAATGTCTGAAACTGTAGATTTTGACAATGTAAGTTTTTTTAAATGCCACTTTTAAAAATTTTAATTTATAATTTAGGATTTTAATGAAATTGAAGAGGTCCTGGATAGTTCCGATAATTTGAAGACTGAGGAAATCGATGACTATTCCGAAAAGGTATTGTTCAAACTTTTTAGCATTAAGCTATTGTTTTTGTTACAGAAGGATGTTAATGGTTCATCAAGTGCTTTGCATAAATCATCAAAATCCGGAATGAAGAACGAACCTTCAAAGGTGGTGCATATCGCACTGATACCGCCGATAGTTCGTGATGAAGATCTCGCTTTTATTGGTCTTGCATTTGGTGAAATCACTATGCTTCTGTATATTCGGAAAAAGCGTAATGTTCGTGTCACCGTCTACCGTGTTATCCTCTTACATAAATTACATTTTATCATTGCAGGCAATGATTTGCTTTGAACGGTTGGAAGACGCCAAGACCATGGTCAATTATTTTTCGAAATTTCCCGGAGAAATGTTTCACAATACACTGTCAATTGAATTCTCAAATCACAAAGAGCTTAATTTTCGAACAATGAGTCGAAATGTTGCTAACACACAGACCATTCTCCAGAAGGCAAAGGATTTAAAAAAAATTGCCGAAGAGGGTATTCTCGGGTCAGTCATTAGAGTCGTTGCCAAAAGTACATCAATAATTCTAACAATGGAATCTCTGTATAAGGTATTGCTTTTATGATTTCATATTTTATAATCATTTTTTTAAAGACATTTTGCGAGTTCGGTGTCATATTAAAAATTGTTATCTCAAAGCGATCAAATTCAACAGGTAATTGCTGAAATTTTATTTGTCCTGTCAATTTGATTTGATTTTAGAAGCTTTTGTTCAGTTGAGCGATATCGAATCCGCTAAGAAAGTAATGGCTGTAAGTATTTTTAATGCTGATTTTTTAAATTGAATTACAATGTTCACACAATTTCAGGAATCTTTTGTTAAGGGCCACTAAGACCCGCGATTTTGTGTAAAAAACATTTAAAGTTTTGAATAAATTGTACATTTTCGAAATTTACATAATCGAGCTTACTGCTCGATTATGGTTGATCAGAAAAATTCATGTTTTAGCTGAAAAGCAATTATTAACTTTAACTAGCGTTTATAAATCCACCAAAATCGAAAATTCTTTTAAAATTTTTAAAAATTCTTTTAACACGTTGCCGGTTCCAATATTTTTGTAGTATTTGACTTATTGAAAGCTGATCTAGTTTTATGATCGCGGGTTATCGCTGATTTAGTTTCTGGCAGATTAACGAAGAGGAAATCTAATAAAGCGTCCTTATACTAATACGTGAATAGTTTAGTGTTCACAGATTACTGTCAGTTATTCAACATTTGATATCTGTAATATTTGGCCTTTATTACAAAGTTATAAATATCAGTTTTATTGTATTTCGTACTACACGTGCTTGGACCCCATTTTTTATCTTTTTAACATAATCTCATATCTAAACCCATTTATAAATAGGTTTATAAATCTAACCTTATAATTAGGGTATCTATAATACCTAATAAATGACTAATAACTTTAGCCGCATAAACAGCTTTGCAATCCAGGAAATATTGGAAATTTTTGTTTTATTACAGCAATTTCTCAAACTGATTTTGTATTTTTTTGTTTACAAAATAAAAAAGGTCTGACCTATTTTATAATTTGTTTTAAACCTTTCAGTTATATTTTTTGCTCTAATTAGGCATATGAAAAACACAAATTATCCAAAATCGAGGTTAATATAGCGAGAGAGCAGTGTCTTAACGTCAGATTTAACAACGCACGCAGTAGAGATTTTACAAATCCCACACTCATGACTTCATCGGATATGGATTCTCAGACAAGTATCTGTTTATCAGCTGGAATTCAACTTGCAGAAGGTGAGATTGATTTTGCCGGATCTTCTGTCGTTCAAGTAATTCAAAGTTTTTAGTTTTAATTTACATTTTTATTGGTATCAGGGAGATGTCTTCTATAAAAGTGACATCGGGAAACATGTCTGTCTACCTGGATATGCAGTTGTCAAGTGCATAATAACAGTTTACGTTATTAATGCTGCAGTATGCGTTATGCAATGATGTATGCATTTAAACATCAATATCGGACTGGCTTGATTAATAAATCATCTTTTTGGTGCTCTCTCTATGCATCTTGTTGGTTCTCAAATGTACACAAAATATAATTTTTACACCGATTTCTCATTTTAAAAGAGGATGTTTTGTTTTGTTTTAAATAACCGAATTAATCCACATTAAGTGTTAAGGTGACGTGTACCCGTCTAGAATATAACAATTGAACCGTTTTGTTTAAATATAATACATGAACATCCTTAAATGTCTCAATGTATAAACACCAAATAAAATGGCAAAGTCATTAAATTCGACGTTTTAAGATCACAACAGAAACTTTTAGATTAATCAAAACTTTTAGATTTTGACTGATTAAATTGGCTTCGTATGAATGATTAACTAATTGACTTTTGATACATTCTTTACTGTGCATGCTTTCAACAACATGCTTTGTTGTTGATTAATGTTTTGTTCACTTTAGGATCTGACAGTGAGCAAAATATAATTCAGCACCTAAGTCGATTGGTTGGAATTGATATTGATAGATCATTGTCTGGACCCGGCAGAGATGATAAGCGTAGATATTTGAACTCTGGTGAACTTGCGTATGAGGATATGTCATCATCTAAGCGTCGGCGTTCTGATCACTATATAAACGAACACAGTGATGAACAATTTGAGGATAGTTGGTTGTCATCCGGGCACCGGACCTTTGATGATTTTGCCGGTATTGGTCGAAGTGTTGGAGGTCGACATTCATCCCCATCATATGGTAACCCAACAAAGGAAGAAATAATTGATCAGCTGCTTGTGTTAGCTGCACGAAACCCACAGCCGTCAAACGCAGCATTTCTGCAATCGCTTGCTTCCGGCCGTTTGGATGGAGGCACAATATCTGCTGCAAAACAAATTCTCGCAGAGAGAGCTATGAGTGCAATTGCAAATGATCCATATGCTAAGCTGCTTAATTCATTCATTTCTTCGAGTGGTGGTCGCAGCGGATTCTCTAACTCAGATTCGTTTTCCCGCAATTTCGGTGATTCGCACTCGCTAAGGCGCTATTCCTTCCAAGATGATCCGTATAATATGGTGGGTGGAATGAATTATGAATCTAGAGAAGACCGAGGCGGTAAAGTTTTATTCGTTTCCAATCTTAATTCGGAGGTAAGCTGCAATGTTTGTTCCTGAATTACATAAAATTTTATATTATATAATATTATATTACATTTTATATTTTTATCAATAACATAAAAATATACAACGTCGCTAATTCGACGTTGTTTCTTCAATATTTTAAATTGGTCATATAATTTTTGGATTTTAATCTCAAAAATTTTATTTTTCTCTTTGAAGAGTCTTGAGTCCCAAATTTTTATTGATTTTCTGATAGTTCAACAAAATGTTAGTGTGGGACGAAAAGACATAAATTTAGATGCTTCATTACCCAAAACCCAGAAAATTAGATATTACTATCATCATCATTCTATCTTGGGTTTATGTGAATCATCATGTAACGTTTTAAATTCTTCGATTATTTTACAATTAGTAAAATAATCGATGAATATTTTAAACTATAACCATTACGATGGTGTGTGAATTCGAATACGTGCATTTGTAAGATTCGTGCATAAAATGCAAATATTATCATATCGTTCAGCAATAATTTATATGGCCATTAATCGTAAATGTTATTCATTGGACTTAACAATTTGTAGAATACCTATTTTTTCTGTTTGTGATTGCAAACTTTTTTCCAAATCACGTATATATCCAAATCACGTTTTTTTTGTGATTTGTATTTGGTACACATGCAACTCTTTATATAAATTGTGATAATCTTTTTTGAATTTTTTAAATAAAATTAGGTATCTAAATAAATTGAAAAATATAAAAAAGTTAAAATAATTATTTTTGAAATACTAAAACAAAAAATATTAAGCGTTTGGAAAAATTAGCCCTAAATGTCATTGCATTTAAATATTTTAACTTATAATATTATTATATAAAAATAAATAAAATCATATTAGATGCGAATTGTTTCAATTAAGTTTTTAATTTTTAATTTGCAATTTACGAAATGATTTTTGCAATAAAAATTTGTATAGTATAAATCGATGTATTGGCCTTTTCCACTTTGATCTTTACACTGGATTTTTTTAGTATTTGAAGATAGTAATTAAATAGATATTTAGCATCTAATTCAGTGTAATTTAAAGTTTATACAATTTCGATAATTTTCGTTCTAATCAATTCTGTATTTGCTAAATATTTTCAATTAATGACTTATTTTTTTTCTGTTAGTGACTAATAAACGTACGTCCTAATGCATCCTTTAAATCACATTTTTATAGTCATTTTAGGGCCTTTTTAACATTATTTACATTTGTGAAGAAATATTAGCTTTTTTGACTGGATTAGCGAATTTCCAAATATTGGAGCAATCTTCGCGTTTTGTTCAACTAAACTATAATTGGAATTAATACGTTTTCTACTTTATAAATATTTGTTGCAAATGATATCTGCTAATGCTTGCTATTGCTTTGATTGCAGTAGTTAATCTTAAAAATCCTTATGTAAATTTCCAAAATATTTCTTTTAGGTTTTCAACCTAAAATCATTTTTCAACTGTTATTCTAATCTGGCATCAACAAGTTTAATTCTTTATCTCTATTATAAGACATACAAACTTCCATCTTAAAGAAAACTGTTTTGTTTCTTGTTTAATCTAATCTCTTGTTTCTTTTCTAACTTACTATCAACTGTCTACAGAAAGTCAATCCCGATGCTCTGTTCACCTTGTTCGGTACGTTTTTCAATGGTCTTGTTTGTTCCAAAATCTTTTAAATGTTCGCGTTTGATTATTTCGTTGAAATTATATCTTTTGCTTACGGGATTCTGATAAAGATGAATACAACATTCATCAAGTATTTTTCTTTCAATATCTTTCGAGAAATCAAACTCAGTAACATATTAACTTTGCTAGTATTTATCTGAATTCAATAAAGTTTGTTGCCGCTATAGTGCTCTTAAAAATACATAACTCGATTTCAAAAGTTCTGTTATAAACGTTATGTTCAAAATTTCTGTTATATTTCTGTAATGCATATGTTTTCTCTTAATGTGTCATGGCCTTCACCTTTAGCCATTTAACCGAGGTTTTTTTCCATACACTTAATGTTCATTCTGCAAATCGTATTAATCGTATAAACGGCGTTGTAAACCTTCAATTAGCAATTTTGAAAAAAATGCAGATTCTTGATTTCCTTGCAGAATCAATAAAAAATACTCAAAGTTCATTTTTAGATTCAAGATAATTCATTTTCTAGATTCGAGTAGACTTAGCCCTTCATGAAAAAATCACGACAACTATTTTGTTTAATTGAAATAATTTCATAATATCTTATAATATTTTTTGCTTTTTTGAAATCAAAGTTTTAAATTCCGAAATAAAATTTAACATTTTGTTTCAGTTTATTAAAATAGTAAATAACATTAGTTTATCGAATTGAAATATTGGTAAGGGCGTTTGGAAAATAGTGCTTTAATTTTGTACTTTGTGATGAATTATATTTAATTATAAAATAAAATATTAAATTCATTATTTAATATTCTGAAATTTAGTCAATTTAGCTGTGGATTGTTTGGTGATTATAATTTAATCAAATTTGTGTTGTCACACGACATTAATTTGTGTTAATTCTAAAATTAAAATTGACTCATGAATTGACTTTTAAAATTATCATTTAAATGTATCATTTTTTATCAATTAATAAAAATACATACGATTTGAGTACACTTTTTTCAAATGAATAATTTTTTATCAAATTATTTATAATTTTTTAGATCTTTACTGTTTTTTAAAATCTTGTTTTGTTGTATTTTGATATTTGCCTATCAAATATCTACATCTTTTTACTATTGTAGTATTGCCCTTTTACTATTTGAAAAGTGATATTTTAAGCGGCATTTAAAAATTAAGCTCATTAATAAGTTTGATCTAAAAAATTATTATTTTTTCGAACAAGGGAACTTTTTAAAGTTGCTGTTTCTAAACCAATTTTTAGAATTTCTAAATTAATTAATGATGTCTACGTATTTTATTTTGTAAATTAAAAATAATGAAACAAAAGTTAAATAGTCAAATAATAAAAAATTAATTTATAATAAATAATTGTTATAAGATTTTATATAATTTATATCAAGATGAATTATAAACTGAAATTAAAAACCCATTTTTATGAATTGACTAATAAATAACAGACAATTCATTAGAATAAAGATTACATGTCATCAGGAGGAACTGCAATGTTACCATATTTTACCTGTGAAATAAAACATTATATTTTACAGGTAAAATATTTTAGATAACAAACATTGAAAAAAAAATTTTCAGAAATTGAAATTTAAAAAGTCATTTTTATGAATTGACTAATAAATAACATACGTTGTATCAGAATAAGAATTAGAGGTCATCAGGAGGAACTGCTATGCTATCAGGTTTCAGCCGCTAATTCCTCTACCCAACATAGCAGCGGGGCCAAATACATGCTAATGATGTATTTCCTCTGAAATAACTATCTAGTATCTTATTCTAATACAAAGTATATTATTTATTATCCATCCATAAAAATTTGCCACTTAAGAGTTTAAATTTATTCTTTATATTATTGTGTTGATTTATATATTTTACTATTTTCTGCTTGATGTTATTTTTATAGTAACCTAGTTTAAAATATGTATCTATTAAATTATTTAAATGATTTTGAAGAAAGCCAATATCATTACATATTGTTGCAATTCTTAAAATTTCATTATTTAATGTATTATATTTTATATTATATGGTATGCGTGAATGCTCATGCAAAAATATGTTTCTTGTAAATTTAAATATGTCATCTTTACGATATAAATTAATAGTAGTTTAAATCAATTTTAATGTAATGCTCATATCTAGATATTAACAACGACATATTAACGACGATATTTTACAACGACATAATTAGTAGTTCAAATGATTTTGAAAAATACAATATCGTTACAGTTTATAATTTCAGTTTATACGATTTTTACTAAATGTTCTATTTAATGTTTCCATGTCAAATTTGTAATTTTGATAATAACAGGCGTTTACGGAGATGTACAGCGAGTCAAACTCATGTTCACTAGAAGTGGATCTGCATTAGTTCAAATGAATACCAGCGAACAAGCATTCCAAGGTGATAATTCACATTTGAGTGGTTTTATTTTTTATGCAATGTATTTTTTCTTAAGCTATAACACATCTAAATGGCATTACCATCTACGGAAAGCGCATGCGTATTACACTGTCAAAATATTCTCAAGTTCAAGTATCCAGAGATCCACAAGAGGTTTTTATAAAAAGTTTTATTTTACTTAACAACAATTTATCAGTAAAATTATTTTATTGGAACTATAGTAATATATATCCAATATTACTATATTGGATATAGTAATGTAATTGAACTCGAATTAAAAATAAAAATATTTTAGAACTTTATACTTTCATGTATAAAAATTGTATAATTTCGCGTACTCTGAAGAGAAATTTTTTAATAAGAGAACATTTATTGGTTTCTTGGCATTTGTTGAATTCATTTGTTGATCAAGCAATGCTTATTTTAACTTGAAATTAAAATTATAATCTATTGTTAAAACAGTTTATTAGAAATATAGTGATGGTTCTCCTGCCGACTCCGCAAAACAAGCCCCGTTTTCTCGTTGCATCGCAGCGCTTATTCGCTGCATGAGGAAACTCATTGCCCGTTTATTTTCTGTAAGTGCGCTAATTTTTTTCACATGAGCTGGAAAAAACCCGCTGAGCTGGTGACAACTGCTTTCAGGGTTTCGACGGCGATCGGAACAAAGTTGTACTGCAGCTTATCTAAGCCGCTATATTTGGTACGTCTCACAAGTTCAACATGATCATTTACGGAACTTGCAGAATGTACTGCGCGCTATGTGACTGGTGTTTGGGAATATAAAGTCCCAAACAAGCACTCGCTCCGCTTTCTATGGCAGTAACTAAGTCCTATCTGGCCGCTTATCGTCGTCTCTAGTCATACCAACAGGTTCCAGTCTGGATGGAATTCCTTTGTTTTTCGAAGTATGGTTTTCTATATTTTATATTTTATAATAAAAATGACTTGATACAATTATTTCAACTTATCTAGTATCGTAAGTATAATAAAAGCATTATTAATTGTCCCTTAATATAATACGTATCATATGTCGCTAGTGTAAACTCAGAGACAATGTTAACATTCGTTACTACCATTCGACAAACTTTGCTAAAGCAAAATTTATCTGGTGATATTCACCAGTATGGATTATTAATTATTTTTATATCACAAGTTAGTACAATTTTCAACCTTTATATTTAACTATCACAGTTTAATATTATATAAATAATATTTTTATTAATAATAAAAAATATAATTTAAAAAGTTAGTTTTCAATATAGAAAGTTTATGTCAAATGAACTAAAACTTTAAAATTTGTTAAACGAAAATTTATGTAAACACTGAAAATATTTGAAATGTTTACGATAGCTTTTTACGACTTTTTCGATAGATAGTTTTTACAATCGCTCTGATTTAGTTAATGGAAGAATAAATGATTTTGTTTTTATTTTTTAATTTGAGCCTTTTTTTCTTGTTAGAATGAGCAATGGAGTAAAAACTATGAAAATTCAACTTTACACAGATATCGGCATCCAGGTTCTCGTAATTGCAAAAATATTTACCCACCAAGTGAATTTCTCCATCTATCGAATATATGGTAAGCCATTGTTTTATTACGTCTAAATTTTGTAGGATATACTGACTGCTTTAATGTGTGTTGCTAGCATGTAATAGATCTAGGACGTGTTTGTAAATGTTTTTTCAACGGAATTTAAAGCTTCTGACAACAGAATTACAAATGACGATGCTTTGACTATTTAAAGCATATATTTTGATAGTAATTATTTAATATATCAATAATTATTAATTTGGTTTTCTATTATTAGAACATCACCAGTTAAAAAATCATTCTAAAGTTGATGATCTTGCGGCAAACGTCGAGTTGAATTATAGTTCACGACAAGAAAAATTAAAAATTTATCATGTACAATTTAAGATCAATTTAATTTTTTTGCTTTGATTCAAAAAAAACTTAATCTTGAATTTAAGCTATAAATTGAAACTAAAATTGTTATGGCTTATCTAAATGGCAAATTAATTTTTTATAAACTGTTTTATAAAACTATGTGAAACTATGTGACTAACTTACTGTAGCTCTTACTGAAAATTATGAAATTCTTAATTACAAAATTGATATTGTTAGTTTTAAAAGGTATTTTACCCACACGAGATTATTAATAATTTATATTATTACTGAATTTATTCTATAAATTATATGCATCATATTATTAGAACTTAAATTATCTTAAAATACACTTAAGGTGTCTTTAAGTGTATGTGTCTTTGCCTAGATCTTAATCAAAGATCTGTTACTGAACAAACAGATTGTTATATTTACTTTTTATTAATTTTATTATACAATTTTATTTTTAGCGACGATACTGGAAAAGACGAATTACAGAGGATATTCGAACAATACGGCAAAGTAATGAATATCAGGTTCTTTGTCACCGATCGTAGAATGGGCGTCGTTGAAATGGATTCAATTTCAACAGCTTGCGAAGCATTAATCGTACGGTTTTTTATTTTATTTATACATTTTTATACATTTTGCGTGAGTGTTTACTTACGCAATTTATTACTCAATAAATTGTTATTATTTAATAACAATATCCTTTCATGCCTATTTATGCATTTGTTAGTTATTATAAAATAAACACTTTAATATATAAAAATAGTTTTAAAATAAAAGCAGTTTATATAAAACAGTTTTATATAGTTTTTTAAAAACAAATTGAAACAAAATAAAAAATAATTAAAAAAATAAATTAAAAATTATTTTTTTTTAAATTTTTAAAATTGTACGCATATGACACGTACAGCTTAATTTTAAATTTTTTATATCAAATTGAATATCTTAAACTTTATTTAACATACGGGTTAAACAAATTTTTGTCTGATTATCTCAACTTATTCTTAAACAAGTTTAAACTTTATCATTTAAAATTTTAATTTATTTTTTGATAAGTGCAGAGTATGTTGATCATGATGTTGATCATCTTATTACTCAACTGTCATTGTGGACCTTGAGTGTTAAATAACGGTGCATTAAAAACACATGTCCGATTAATTCGTCGCATTGTGCATTAAAACAAGTTTACTATTTTGAATATTTTGTATTTTTAAAATCTTTAGCTTCAGTTTTAAATGTTTTCGCTACAAACAGTAACTGAATCGTTAATTACAGTTTTTTTATTTTTTTTCAGTTTTTATTTAACTTTTTACACCAACGAATAATATTTGGATTTTAATGTCATTTTTATAATTTCAAATTATAATCCGAATGGCTGACAAATTTAATCCGCTTAGCCGCATTATCATGTGAAGATAATATCGTGCCCCAAATCAGAATAAAATTTAATATAAAATATAAAATCTAATAAATATAAATTAAAAGTATCAAATTTTATTTTAAATTAAACCTTTAAATAAAAAAATTGTACAAAATCTGTAAAGCTTTCGTAAAGGTTTTTCATAAAACTATTTTCTAATGCGTGGTTTTTATAAAGGCTTTTAGATAAAAATAAATTTTGATATAAACTACACTTACACTTTAAAACCTTTAATTAATTACTAACTTGATCGCTTAATTCTTTGAGAATTCTGTTAATTTACTTATTTTTTATTGATAATAACTTTTTGTTGCAGGGCGCGCACAATTGCCTGCTTGACGGTGGTCGCAGAGTACGAATTTCCTTCGCAAATCAGAAACGATGATTACTGCATCACTTGTTTATGTTGTATTCGACGTAATATATTATCATGTTGTGTTTTTCAGTTTCGAAGCAAATCACAAAAATACTGTTCTTATTAATCTTATTATGTTAATGCCATAACTAAGTGACAGTAAAGGCATAAATTAGTCAAGATTTTACATTTGTATGCAGCAAAACATTTTTAAAATTTCAAATTAATCGTATCGATATATCGTATCCACATGCGTCCATAAAAAATCACGAAAATTGAACCATTAAAAGCATTTAATTGAATTGATAGGAAATTTTTTTTATTGCATTTATTGCAGTTCGATCAATTAACTAACTCTACGAATGTAAAATCTGTAAACAGTGAGATTTTCTATAATTCAGATATTTGATAGCAAAGAAATAATGAATTTAATGTTTTGTTATAGAAATACTTTTATTTTAAAAAATTAAAGGACATTTGATCTATTTTTATATTTACTTTTATTAAATATATTTTAATAAAATTTAAAATATTTATTCACTTAAGAATTAAAATTTATACTTTGATGATTTATATAAATAAAGATAAAATAAAGATAAATAATAAATAATTATATAAGATTTTATCAAATTTAAATTTATATCAAGTCAAAATTAAAAATAAAACTTTTTTATGAAATGACTAATAGGTCATCAAGAGGAACTGCTATGCTATCCTGTTTCAGCATCTATTCCTCGACCCAAACTTAAAAAGTAATTTTCAATTATTACTTTGCTAAATACATTTTATGAGTAAATTATCTGGAAAATAGCGTTTTGTGATATTTATCCTTTTCAATAATGTAAAAATATATTATTAAATTATAGGATCGAAAAAATGAGTAGTGCAGACCGAATACATTCTAATAACGTATTTCGTGTGATGGCATTTGATATGTTATCTCATTAATAATGTATATTTTAGTATTAATTCTACAAAAGAATTTTTAGAACAGACAAAAGGAATAAATTTTCAAAATATAAATACATACGATTTTAGTACGCTTTATACAAATCTAGATTTAGTAGATATTAAAGAAGCGTTAGTAAAATTAATTAACCTTATATTCGCACAATGATATACATATATATGTTATAATAACTATAACGCATATCTAACAAAAATTAAACCATCAAGTAAATATAAATATATGGATAAAATTGAATTAATAGAATCCTTAGATATTTTAATAAATCAAAATTATTCAAAAGTATATATTTTGACAAATAAAAGGTATTCAAAATACGAATACCACGTACGAATTTAGAATTTAGTACGGATTTCAATTTACAAATTTTAGTACGGATTTAGATAAAAATTTAGATTATAAATGAAACGCTAGAAAAATTAATCAATCAAAATTAATTAATTTTTAAATTTTTGTATTAATTTTTAAATTAATTAATTATAATTAATAGATATACATATATATGTTATAATTACTGTATATTTACCTAAGTGCTATTACAACTGACGAAGGCGTAATCCGAAAGGTTTTTTCTTTGAATAAATTATTCAAATTTATTGAATAATAAGGTTTTTCGATCTATAACGTCTATATAAAAAATCTAACAGAAAATATTATCAATCAACAAAATATTATTAAAACTAAAATAAAACTTAAGCGTAAATATATAATAAATAATACTTTGTTACAATATTATTGGAGCTGTATATAAAAAATTGAAAATTTGTTGAAATTTCGCTAACTTCTGTTAGCATCTTAGAAAATTACTTTAGGTAATTTTCTGAAGATGCTTTCAGAAGTTAGAAAGACATCAAAAATAATTTCCTCTTTTCTTTTATTCCAGCTCCAGTAATTCTTTATCAAAATAGATAATTATCAACTATTTAAAATCTCAATCAACTTAAAGTTCTAAAGAAATTGGCATAGTGTGTAGCAAAATGTTAACATATTTTAGTGAAATCTCTCGTTTTGGTCTCAGAAATGTTGAGAAGCGCCTTCATGAATCCCTTTTTACATAATTGTTCATTCAATTAAACGAGGATTACTTTTAGATTTTAAAGCGTTATTGTTAACATTGAAAGATGTAATGATGATAATTTTCTTTATAAAATATATACTTCTTATTAGAATAAGATACTTGATAATCAAATTTCATCAGAGGAAATACGTCCTTAGCATGTATTTTTAAATAAAAAAAACAGATAATCAAATTTCAATTTCAGAGAAAATACATCACTTACATGTATTTGGCCCCGCTGCTATGTTTGGTCGATAAATAAGGAATGAAACCTGATAGCATAGCAGTTCCTCCTGATGACCTATAATCCTTATTCTGATACATCTTTTATTTATTAGTCAATTCATAAAAAATATCTTTATTTTTAATTTTTTATTTTAACTTTAGATAAATGATATAAAATTTTATATATCATTAAAAATATATCATTAAAATATCATTATATATTTATCATTATAATTATAATAATATAATTATTTATTTCAACAAAAATAATCGTTTTTTATCATACAATAATTGTTGAACGAAAAATTCTAGCGCAGATTCTTCAGTTGCTTCTTAGAAACATGCCGCATTGCTCCGTTGTATGGCAGTGCTAAGCTCTGCATCAGCCATGTGCGGGCACGTTTTTACGAATGTAAAATCTGTAAACAGTAATCTTGAGATTTTTTGTAATTCAGAAATTTGATAACAAAGAAAAAAGATAGAATGAAGATCATGTTTTGTTATAAAAATACTTTTATTATAAAAAATTAAAGAATATTTAATCTATTTTTATATTTCGTTTTATTAAATATATTTTAATGAAATTTAAAATATTTTATTCATGATTCTTATATATTCCACTTGAAAGTTTAAATTTATTCTTTGATGATTTGTATAAATAATGATAAATAAAATTAATAATTATTTAAGATTTTATTTAACTTTATATAAAGTTAGAATTTGAAATAATAATCAATTTTGACGAATTGACTATAAATAATATATAATATATATAATATATTATTATATATATTAATATATTATTATATAAGAAGAAGGCGGAGTTTATTCGGATGTGGATGGTGAGCCAGGAGAGTTAGGCAAGATATGTGGATGTGTGGTCGAAGCGACGGAGACGTAGGAGCACTCGAACGAAAAAGTTGATTATACGTTGTACGGGTAGGAATGACGGATTTTGGAGAATTGGCGAAAAAGCTAAGGCAGTAATCGATTTTAGTGGAAGAAAAGCGATGAAAGAAGAGACATACAAGAACGGAAGAGTAAATTTGATACTAAGAGTATCAAATTTGGGGAATTTGATACTCTTAGTATTTATGATACTCTTAAATTTGGGAAATATCAAATTCCCCAAATTTGATACTCTTAGATTTATGATTGTTGAAATGAAGTTGGTTGCGATGACAATACTCAGATAGAGCCTAGTGGGAAGCGTCCGTGTGATTCGAAAATATGATCAGATCATCTACATAATACTGATGTAATTTAAATCAATATTTTTTAAAATATTTTTTGTATTACTTTGCTTAATTGAACAATTTTTTTGAACGGTTTATACTACGACAAACTATTGGTCATCTTAAAATCATTAATTATCAAAGTATCCTTGATAAAGATGAATGAAATTAACTGCAATTATAAACAAATAAATCGCAAAGTCAGAGTTTAATAAATTAAAAATTAAAAATAATTGTTGGAGTATTTTCACTACATTATAATAAATTTAATTAAATAATTATCACTAATTACGAATATCTGAAATTACTAATTTCAAAAAATTGGCAATTTTCTGAAGATGGTAACAGTAGTTAGCGAAATATCAAAAATAATTACATATTTCCTTTGATCCAGCTCCAATAATTATTTATCAATATTAGATCAATATCAACTATTTATTAATTGTTAACTTTAAATTGTTTTGAAACAGGCAGATTATATGTGTTTATAGTCACAAATGTTGGATGCGATAGTAATTATTACGTTAAATATCCAAGGCCCTTGTAAATGAAAACAATAATCGCATGACTCAAGTCATAAAATATTTTTAAATGAAAACTATTATTTTTTCATTTCTATAAGTGAAAAAAGAATACATCATATAGCAATACCTTTTGGTAGTAACAAGTGGAATTCAGTATTTTCAAAGTTTATTAACAATAACATAAAAAATAGTTGTATTAACAAAGTGTACATTTTTAACAGAAAATTACCTAAACTTCACAACATTTTTAAGCGTAAACCAGATTTTAACAAAGATGTCATTGTTTATAAAATACCTTGTAAAGAATGTGATCAGGTATATGTTGGTCAAACGGGTCAAGGTTTGGTTAAGCGTATTAAACAATATAATTATAATGTGCGTAAAGGGACCAATTCTAGTGCTGTTGCTCAGCATTTTGTGAGTTTGAATCATTCCGGTGATTTTGAAAATGCATCTATTTTATATTTTGAAAGTAACTTGTTATCTCGCATTATTCAAGAAGAGTATTTTATTTAAAACGAACCTCATTTAATGTTTAATAACAAATCTAATTTTAACCTTAAATTAAATTATAATTAATTATTTTAATATTATTTTAATTTTGGTATTCGTTTGTTTTTCATTGTTTCACGCATTTGCCACGTTAAAATAAATCTTTTTCTTATAAGATTTCATTTTAGATTAAATTATAATTCATTATTCTATTATTACATTATTTTTATTATTCAATTCGTTTGTTTTTATCACTTGTTTTATTATTTTGCTTTTATTTTGTTTTTTTTTGTTTGTTTCAAAATGTGTATTGTTCAATTTTGTTGTGTATGCATGTTTTTAGAAATGCATCTATTTTATCTTTTGAAAGTAACTTGTTATCTCGCATTATTCAAGAAGCATATTTTATTTAAAAAACAATCTAATTTAATGCTTAATAATCAATCCGATTACAACCTTAAATTAAATTATAATTAATTATTCCAATATTAAATTATTTAATTTTTTCAATTCGTTTGTTTTTTCTAATTGTATTATTATTTTGTTTCGGTTAAGATTTAATTATAATTTATTACTCTATTTTAAAATTTATTTTATTATTAAATTCGTATTATTTATCACTTATTTTATGATTTTAATTATTATTTTGTTTTATGATTCTGTTTTTTTTCTTTCTTTTTGTTGTTTTTAAAATGTGTGTAAAATTTTAGTGTATGATTGTTTTGTTTCTCAGTATTTTCTTTTTCTTTTAAGTAGAAATGCGGGGTACATCAATGCTTGAATTTTTGTATAAATGTTGGAAACACGGGGGAAAATTGTGAAACATTTTATTGTAATCCTGATGATGGTAGCAGGAGCTATCGAAATATAGAATTTTTATCAAATAAAGGATATTTTCTTCTTCGTTCCTGTAATTATATATATTTGAAATGGAAGAAGATTGTAGGTTTAGTATTTATTATCAAATTTGTTAGTACAATGGAACTGCTGTCTTATCAATTGCTAGGGATTTGGAAAGAACCGAACTCAAAATCGCAAAGTGCCTATCCTCAATTCACTTTCTCAAAGTGTGTAAGAGAGAATATTGTACCTGTATGCGCCAGAGTTACTACCGGTATTAAGAATTTTAAATTTTCTAGATGTGCCTCGCATGTAAGTAATTTGATTTTAAAATTTTCAATTTCTAATGAATTTCGTGTAATTTCTTCTCTTAAATATCATTATATTTTTCTTTTCCAAAAATTGGTTTTTCATATATCTAATGATTTTTTATAAATCATTTGTAAATAACAATGATTTATATTGATAACAATATAAATCTTATATTGTTAACTTTATAAACTTTATAAATTTATAAAGTTTACATATAAATAAACTTTATTTTGTAAACTTAAACAAATTCTTTAAACTATATAATAAAAAGAATTATTTGTTTATATAATAAAAAGATTATTATATAATAATCTTTTTAATTATAATAATAATCTTTTATAATAATCTTATATTATAATAATCTTTTATAAAAAGATTTATTTGTTTATAATTGCAGTTAATTTCATTCATATGAAATATTGCAAGGTAATCGAAATTAATACTGGTATAAAACACTATTTCAGTATTAATTCTACAAAAGAATTTTTAGAACAGACAAAAGGAATAAATTTTCAAAATATAAATACATACGATTTTAGTACGCTTTATACAAATCTAGATTTAGTAGATATTAAAGAAGCGTTAGTAAAATTAATTAATCTTATATTCGGAAAAAGATATACATATATATGTTATAATAATTATAACGCCTATCTAACAAAAATTAAACCATCAAGTAAATATAAATATATGGATAAAATTGAATTAATAGAATCCTTAAATATTTTGATAAATCAAAATTATTTAAAAGTAGGGACATCTATATTTAGACAAGTAAAAGGTGTTCCAATGGGTGGTAATAGTAGCCCAATTATAGCTGACTTGTTTTTAAGCTTTATAGAATATGAATTTGTTCATAACTGTGTAAAAACTAAATCTAAACAATATAAATATATGAAATATATGTTTCGATACATTGATGATATATGTGTATTTAATTCTAATAATTTTTATTCAATTAGTGAGCACATTTATCCAGAAAGCCTTATTCTTAACAAAACCAATATTAATGATAAAGAAGGTGTATATCTAGATATGAACATTAAATTAACATTAACTAAAACTACTATTAATTTATATCGTAAAGATGACATATTTAAATTTACAAGAAACATATTTTTGCATGAGCATTCATGCATACCATATAATATAAAATATAATACATTAAATAATGAAATTTTAAGAATTGCAACAATATGTAACGATATTGGCTTTCTTCAAAATCATTTAAATAATTTAATAGATGCATATTTTAAACTAGGTTACTATAAAAATAACATCAAGCAGAAAATAGTAAAATATATAAATCAACACAATAATATAAAGAATAAATTTAAACTCTTAAGTGGCAAATTTTTATGGATGGATAATAAATAATATACTTTGCATTAGAATAAGATACTAGATAGTTATTTCAGAGGAAATACATCATTAGCATGTATTTGGCCCCGCTGCTATGTTGGGTAGAGGAGTTAGGGGCCGAAACCTGATAGCATAGCAGTTCCTCCTGATGACCTCTAATTCTTATTCTGATACAACGTCTGTTATTTATTAGTCAATTCATAAAAATGACGTTTATTTTAAATTTTATTTTTTATTTTTATTTTTATTTTTTTAACTTGATTTAAATTATAGAAAATCTAAAAACAATTATTAATTTTATTATTTAATTATTAAATTTTGATTTAGCATTATTATGTTTTGTTTATTTTATAATTATATAACAATACTTAGACTCAGTTAGCTGATTTAATTATTTCTTACAAATCAATAGGTAACCAAAAGTTTGTAAATTCATTGAAGCCAGTCACTAAAGTTCAATTAAACATTACAAATTGGACTGATAAATCATTAACTATTGAACCACGTAATATTCTTGAATTAGGTCCTTACTTTACTCCACCATGTCGTTTACGTGCACACAAATTATCTTCCGATTAGAAAAGATTTTTATTTTCTCAGAAAACACTATTTATAATTTAGACAATTTCCTTAATTTAAACTTTAAATTAATGAGTAAAGATGATGATGCTCCCAATGTCTTGAACAAAACCATCATTAGTGTTAAAAACGAATTTGATGAAGAGGGTTTGGTCGTATCCATGGCTGATGAACAAAACAAGTGTGTTGTATTGTATAAGGAAGAATATACACGAACTTTTATTTCATTACTAAATTGCCATAAATTTGTTCGATTAAATAATGATCCTACAGCTACTCGACAAAGTGAGTTTAATAGATTCCTACGGCAGTTGTTTTCTAAAGGAAAAATTTCTGATATGTTTCTTAAATCTTAAATTTCAAAAAATGCTAAACCAGGATTTATATACTTATTGCCGGAAACTCACAAAGTTCAACACAGTGCAAGACAAATTGTCGCTTCATATTCTACTTTTTCTTATAAAATTTTAAAGTTTATTGCTACCACTTTACGATTTTATATCTATGATAGTCATTTCTCATACATTAAAGATGGACCTCATTTTTCTCGTTTAATCTGTGGACATAACGCTCTCGAACATTGTCAGTTTACAACTGACATCACCTCCATCTACGCTAACGTTCCGCTCTCTGATGCTATAAACATTGCAGCTGATATATTAGCTCTTAACCCACATTGTGATGTTCTTAATCATGAAGATTGGCATACTCTCCTCACAATGTGTACCAGTCGTTGTTATTTTATTTTTGAATGTGTAATATAAGATCAGTTCGATGGCTTGGCAATGGGCAAACTCTTGCTCCAGTATTGTCCGAGTTATACATGAGGAATTGGGAAAATTATTTTGTCAATAGTATTGATGGAGTTGTCAGGTGGTTTCGTTATGTTGACGATGTTTTTTGGTTACTCAGAATTGCGTTACACAGGATTTACTTGCCCATACGCTAAATTCTAAGGATTCTCGAATTCAATGGTGCGTTTCTTCTGAATCTAATGTGGGTATCCCTTTTCTCGATGTCTTGGTTAAGCGGGTTAATTCTTCTATACTTCATACATGTGTTTATCAAAAATTTGGTACATGGCTAGATATTGTTTCTTGGACTTCAAACGTTCCAACTAATTGGCTGATTTCCGCTGCTACGTCACATTACCTACGTTGCAGGCTTATCTGTTCTAACTATCATTTAATTTGTGAAAAAGAAAAGTTATTAAGCATAGTTTACTAAAAAGTGATTTTCCCTTTTGGGCTATCATGATTACAAAAAATGTTTTACAATTTAAAAAAATTAATGATTTATTAAAGTAAAAAAAAACACAAAATTCATATATATTTTCGTTTTTTTTTCTGACTTTTTCGACCCCAGCCAAGTATGGAGCCCCAATCGAGTTTCCTTTCTTTTTTCTTTCTTTTTGCAGGTTTCGATTGAGATTTCTTTGGTTGGATGTCGAGGATAAGAATTTTAAACAAAAATTAAAAATGATAAACTGCTAAAATTCAATTCTAAAAAATAAAAATTCAAAATCATCATAAAAAAACAAAATTTGGATAAAATTGATATTACCAATAAAATAAAAAATATTTTGTAACAAAATATTTTTTGTCATTTAAACAATGACAAAAAAATGAAGATATAATACATTTAATTATACTTTTCTTAATTTCTCTGACAAAGCACTTGTAGGCAAGCGCAATATAAAATTAATATATACATCTAATTTTAGAAAAATAATCAAACAAATTTCAAACAAGATAAACAAAAACTTATTCAAAATATTTGATTTTTAAATGATTTTTTTACAGAATCTGAAAACAGGATATGTTTATATGAGTGGCACCCAGCCTTCAAAATTCTCAAAATGGACATCCGAAATACGATGATGGAAACAAAAGTAAACTATAGGGAATGGGTGACATCAAAATATTCTACTCGATGCCAAATAAAATAAAAAACATTCTATCTAAATATAAAGTTGAAATAAACAATATAGGTGTCATAAACTCCGGATGTAATCAGTGTGCGATAAAACGTGAGCAAATTGTACTGATATGGAGGCAGCTTTATCATTTAAGAGTAATACCACATCTCTAAAATACAAAAAAAATGAAGATATAATACATTTAATTATACTTTTCTTAATTTCTCTAATTTCTCTGACAAAGCACTTGTAGGCAAGCGCAATATAAAATTAATATATACATCTAATTTTAGAAAAATAATCAAACAAATTTCAAACAAGATAAACAAAAAATTATTCAAAACATTTGATTTTCAAATTGTAAAATAAAACATATTTTTTAATTAATTTATTTTTAATTTCAATTTCATTCATAAAAAATTTATTTATTAAAATTAATAATCGTTTTAAAAATAGATATTGTTGTTCTGGAGGGCGATTGTTTGAGTAGAAGTACAATCCGCTCAATACAAACGCATTGAGCACAATTACACATCTACCCAAACCGGCATTTAATCGTCTCGCTCTTTCAAACATACGTAGCCCTTTTCTAACTAATTTGAAACACCTGGCCATATCTGACCTAGGATGCAAACGTGGTTCGAAAACGGATCCCAGAATGCGCACCCGACGCTTTCGATTCCCTGGAAGAGAATCGAGGAGACGAGTGTGCTTTCCAGGACGCCGAAATCTGTAATGAACAAAATTGCTCTTCGTTGGGTTTAAAGACAAGCCAAACTTCGCTAAGCGATGAGCAACAATGTCCATTACAGACTTCATTCGCCCTTCAAACCTTGCATCCGACAGAGTATTTCTCTTAAATGCGATCGAGATGTCGTCCGCATAAATGATGGCGTGGGTGTTCCTATCCAAAAGACCCTCCAGAACTCCCCTCGTCACTATCATATAAATGATAGGAGACAGAGGTGAGCCCTGGGGAAGTCCTTTGTTGAGATGATAGTACTTACCCCCGTCATCATCCAAGTAGAAAGTTCTTGCTTTTAATATACCCAGGACACGATGCAACAAATTACTCGGTATACCATCACTGGTTAACGTTGTAACTATTGCATCATGCCCCAAGTTGTCGAAGGCCGCCGACACATCCAGCGAATAGAGGACTGCAGGTCGTCTATCGCTGGTGAGAAAACTCTGCATGGACCTTACTGCCTTAACAGTTCCCCTTCCTCTACGAAACCCGTGAATGTGGTCTCCCAACATATCACGATCTTCGTAGAATCGGGAAAGGATCCTAGCAAGAGCTCTCTCATACACCATAACAATATTATTAGATATTGTTATGGGTCTTGTGTCTTTAGCATTCGACACCCATCTTCCCTTCGCAAGGAACACCACTTTTCCGACCGCAATATCACACCAAGATGCTAAAGGTACCCCTAGCATCTTGGCAGCAATATCCTTCCGAACCCTATCGACAATCAATTTGGTCGCAGCAGCACATGCCGAAGACCCGTTAGACGAAGTCTTTGGCACGACTGGCCACGCACTCAAAATGTCCTCGATAGTGATGTCCTCTTGCGAATTGTCGATGGTCGAAAACAAGAGTTCCATACGGATCTTCATCATTTTCCTCTCGGTCCATCCTTCAGCATTGGCTAGGTGTTTCATTTTCATTTCATAAAGTACATTCCCAAAACCCTTAGAGGATATCCACTTGGAAGCCGCTGCCCTCCAAGAACGGAAGGTGGTTCGCTTAATGGTTTGCCACCATTCCTTTGAAAAATTTTTGTAAGACAGCAACTTTTTAGCGTCTACCCTCTGCTCCAACTCTTGAATATCATTCTTGAGCAGAGCCATTTGAGCGATTCTCTGAAACGAAGGATTTGCATCCGTTCGTAAACCCCAAAGAATACGTTTCAAATGAAGAGCTTTAGGAGTGTACTTGATGTTGGGCGGTCGTTTAGTAGTTAAAAATTTATTTGCATTACTAAAAATTTCATTATTTAAAATTAATAGAGAATTTGATTCTTTTAATTTATTTGTAAAATTTGTCAAAAACGTCTTATCTAAAATATTCAAACAATCGAAAAAATTAAAATTATTATTTATTATAAAATTATTATTGCAAATACTAAAATTTATTATTTCATTAAAAGTATTTTTTAAAATAGTACAAAAAATATCTTTATTATTTAAATTTATCATTACTTCGCTTATTGATCTATTAAACTTTCTTGGCTGCTTAATAAACTACTTACATTCCAGATCAATACAGTTCCAGATCAATACAGTCCCAGATCAATACAGTTACAGATCAATACAGTTACAGATCAATACAGTTACAGTTTACAATACAATACAGTTTGAGATAAAATAACACATTTGAGATCTATTGAACTTTCTTGGCTGCTTAATAAACTACTTACATTCCAGATCAATACAGTTCCAGATCAATACAGTCCCAGATCAATACAGTTACAGATCAATACAGTTACAGATCAATACAGTTACAGTTTACAATACAATACAGTTTGAGATAAAATAACATACATTTGAGATCTAAAGTAAATACAATGAATCCTGTTTAACACCTAAAGGAATACGGATCTTCGACGGATTTAAAAACAGTATTGGTAATTAAAGTTCTTACAACAGTTTAAACTATCTTGATACTCATTAACTACTTACAAACGAGGAACACAAAACAACGAGGAACGAAATTACAAATGACAAGAGGTCGACCACGTAAAGCAGCTGTTGTTCCTTCTAAGCGAGATGATGACAGTGAGCGTTCAGTAAGACAACATGAAAGTCGGTCCAAAGACGAGCAAGCCTTGCAGGCCAATTCTGTTGATATCTCCCAGGACATATCATCTACAGACGGAAGTAGTCACCGTGACATTAAATGTTCTAATTCACAATGTCCTGTTTGGACCACTGTGTGGATACCACGTCAACTACCTGTCAATTTCCTTGATAAAGATTTTATTTGTGGATTTTGCGCAGCTACTTTACAGACAAACGTTCTCGAACTTCAGAGACAAGTATGTTCGTTGCTAACGGGTAACATGGTACCATCACCAAATAGTTCATATGCCCAGCTAGACTCAGTGTCACGTCATGTTCCTAATCGTTCTACAAGCCAATCAAATGATACTGTTCGACATACTGTTTGCAACCAATCGATTTTTTGTGATGACATTCCCGGAAGAGATCAAAATATGCCTAAGAATATTGGCGAACAGACGGTTTCGGTTAACAATGGTGTGCCTCTTGTAATACGACCGACCAGTTATATGACTGAAACGGCTATAAACAACGACAAAACTTTGCATACCCGGTCATTTGATAGATCGCAAACTCCCGCAATTCGTATAAACCAACTATCTCATAACACGCAACCTGTTAAGGTAGATTGTATTAATGATTTTCACGAAAAGCACAATCGTACCCTTGTACATAGTACTGGTTGCTCAAACAGACCCCGTTCAAATGCTGCTTGTGATAGAAACAAATGCATTTTAATTGCTAACATTAAGGAGTCCGATGCCCTAAACAATCAGGCCAGACTTGATGATGACTTAATACATGTCAGATCCATTCTAACGACTGTCTTAAATGGATCATCATCTTGTGAAGCTGTGAGAGATATGCGTCTCAAAGCTGTCTTCCGGCTAGGTCGTGCTCCTTCGTCCGTCAACGATCGACCACGCCTCCTCAAAATTGTGTTTACTTCATGTGAAATTGTGCAGCTCATACATCGTAACTCATTTCACCTCAAAGGTTCCGGCACCCGTATTCTTAGAGACCTGGACCCCGCTGATCGTACACGTTTATCAATGGCAAAATCGGAACTAGCTCAAAGACTGGCACATGGTGAAAACAACCTAACAATTCAGAATTTTCAGGTAGTGCGGCGGCGCCTCCACATCCGTTGGCAAGGTCTTTTGAACAAAGCAAATATTGCTTCCCAGCGTGCTCCGACGCCGACCGCATGCCTACAGAGTGCATCTACCAAAATTTCATAAGAAACTCTATTGTCTTGTTCAAGTCGGGAACTCAAAAGAGTTCATCATCTAAATGTACAATAAACAAAGCTTCCCACCAAATTCTATACTCTAATGTGCGTAGTGTGTTAAATAAAATTGATGAGATTGGATTACTGATTCACGACCATCAACCGATAATTGCAGCTTTTACGGAATCGTGGCTAAACCCTTCTATCTCTGATAATGAAATTTTGTTGAAAGGATATAATGCGTGCCGCAGCGATAGAATAGCTAAACAGGGTGGTGGTATATTACTATATATACGTGACACAATAAAGTTCCGTGTCGTAGAAACTTTTAACGACCCCCTAACTTCAAACGAACTTTTAGCGGTCAGATTATACCGGCCATTCTCCTTGATACTTGTAGTCGTTTACCGCAGCCCTACTTCATGTACTGATAGCATCGTGCAACGTTTATACCAGCTATCGGACCCTAATAAGCCAATATTGGTTGTTGGTGACTTTAACATGCCTACAATAGATTGGAATACATACAGTTTTAATTCGCCTTCTGACTTTGGTTCGATTGTGTTACTTCAAACAATCAATGATCTATACCTTACCCAACATGTCAATGGATTTACCAGAATATCTTCTACGTCTCGTTCTCTTCTTGATCTGGTTTTGTCTGCTCCAGGACATATTGTCACTAGCGTTAATCACTTGGATCCAGTTGGTTGTTCTGATCATGTCACCTTATTAATAGATCTTGGAATAAGTATCCCTATATATAATTCTTTTGTTAATAGATTCAACCCTTTTAAAGCCGACTACAACAAAATAAAGGAGTTCCTTTCTACCGTTTCGTGGCCTGATGCTTATACTGTGGGTATTGATTCCGCCTGGCTGTTTTTCAAAGACACCTTGTATTCAATACTTACCCGCTACGCTCCAATTGTACGTCAAACTGACGTCGGCTTATCTCCTCGTTGGTTTAATCGAGAACTCAAACAAGCACTGGCTCGACGACGCAAGGCATATTGTAATTATAAAGCAGGTAACTCTAGTTTTGAGCAATACCGACAGTATAGAAACAGGGTAACATCCTTGAAGAGACGTACGAGAGTAATCTTTGAAAAGAAATTATCCCAACGATGTCGTCGTGATCCTGGCTCACTCTTCAAATACATTTCATCAAGAAAACGTATAGCTAACACTTTCTCCTCTATTCTCGATAGCCAAGGTGATTTGGTATTGGACTCAAAGAAAATTGCGAACGTATTCGGCACACACTTCACATCGCTGAATTCGTCACTGAATGCTTCACCGCAAATAACTGACAGTTTGTATTGTTTGGTAGCTAATACTACTTCTGACCTTGATAACTTCATTAGACCTGACTTAGTGTACAGCGAGTTGTCCCGTCTGAAATGCACATTAAGTGCTGGTCCGGATCTATTGCCGTCAGCATATCTTCGCAACCTAGCTGACATCATATACCTACCTCTATATAATATCTTCTGTGCAACACTTGTGCTAGGAAAGATTCCCTCAGACTGGAAGCGCTCTATTATCTGCCCAATATTAAAACAG